>JBCFYV010000935.1:12513941-12598941 GCA_039000515.1 Timema cristinae
ACAATGGTCAAAGTAATTAAGTTGAACTATACTAGTATTTAAAGCTCAAATGCAAATAAAACACAGCCTAATAACTGCCATTATAAATCACCAATTATAATAAACATTAAGAAAATATTTATTTAACGTGAAAATATAACTATATGTTTAGTATATATGTTTCATTCTGCGAAATATGGATAATGTTTAAACTATCCGAGAAATGTAAACGTTATTCAAGTGAAGTGGATAAAGTCATTTTCAACCTTATCTGGACAATCTAAACACTAGAAAGTAAGACTTGGATAACGTTAAACACTATTTACAAAACTAAGCAAGTTTCAGCACGAATTATATTTTGTAACGTTATTTCGATCTGGGACATGGAATTGAATCGTGGCAATACACTTACATTCGAAATACCTCATTTTGAAGCCTTCTTCTCCACTATACTAGTCTAACCTAACCTAACTAACTTATTTTCAACACAATAATTTTACATTATACAAGCGTATGTGAATAATTTCAATATTATCCGGATAAACTTCGTAAACATTAGTCAATCACCTTTCACTTATCACTTAGCACTATCCACATATTTTGGATAGTGTCAGCATTATCTGAATAATATTGGCTTTATCTAAGTTAAAACGTTACCCGTAGCATATAATACATATAGTCTAAACTACAGTGCTAAGATATAGCAGCATGACATTAGAGAATTTGTAACGTTTATTGACATCAACGTTACAAGCGAAGAAGAGTAAATGGGCTAATAAACACTATTCCACAACACCAAAATGTAAACAAGGAATCTACTCACCAAAAGCCCCGTTCGCCATATAAGTGTCTCAAGTCACATCAATCGAACTTTCGTTTCCCCCACGAACACTACATCAACACCAAGTGTTATTGTTAAACTGAACGAAAAATTGGCGTGTCGGAATGGGCGTGGAGCTGCCCATTGAATCATGGGAAGTGAGTGATGCGCATGTGACCTCGTGTTGAACACGTGGTGTTCTAGTAAAATCTCAGATAACCGGGAATGTTCTTATGAATTACTATCCCTTCCCTCTACTCTGTGTATTTGTTTCTACTTGTTCTAGGTTTCCCCTTTGTTCCCCCTCCTCTCAGAAAAATATCGTTTATATACTGTGGCCGTTTGCTTTGTAAAATCACTTCTTGATTCAACTGTGTCATACGACAATCACATTAGGACAGGATGATTCTAAGGTATAAATTATATTTCGGCCTGTACACATCAAAATTATCTTTGGAACTTATATTATTCATTTAAAAGAAATCTATGATGGGTACAAATTCTATTTCGGCCGGTACATTCAAAATTAACTTTGGGACTAGTATTATTTATTTTTGGATTACCATTATATATTGTCTTTTGTAAATATGTTAGATCACGAGGAAAGGTATGCCCGGCATGGCATAAAATATTCTAGATATTAATGTGGGTAATAATTTTTTAGAATCCCTTTTTTTGCCCTTCTGGCTCTGCAAATAATTGTCATTTATGGTGAACTTTAACTTTTGTAGGTCACCATAAATCTACGTAAGGCGTGTTGCCTACCTAATGTGGGAATTGTTAAGGCCCGTACGGCTATGTAAATTTTGATATTTATTGTATATTTATTTAATCTTGGAGGATCTCTCTTTATATTGTGGTAAACTTAGATTGCCAATAATATTTTCAAGTTAGTTTTAATAGAACTTATTGTTATGTGGTTGGCCTGTGGTGGCTAGATATTGTATTCATTGTATTGCGGATTGCCGCAGAGGCCCTAAGGGGCCATAGATTTAACTTAGGTTCAATAACACCTAAATATTATTACTATGTTGTTATGACAACTATATTATCATAAGCATAACCTATGTCGTTGTGACAACTGTATTATCATGGGCATAACCTATGTCTTTATGACAACTGTATTATCATGGGCATAACCCAATCTTCTACTGATTTATATATAAATATATATCTATTCATTGTTGTTACTTACATTTGCATATTTCTATTGTTATCTTTTCTAAATAAACATTCTTATAATCATTCAAAACTTTAATTTACTAATTCTAGGTAAATAAGTTCTTACTTTAAACATAAGATTCTCGACCTCCTCCCCTTTGCTCATAGTACCAACATGGCGGATGATAGTTAAGGAGAGTTCACGGAAGCACAATCGTTGTATAGACCAGAGAGAAAGGCCTATTCACTTTTATGCAATCCTGTCAGCTCCTCTGCAAATTATCATTTGTTATTGTTTATATGTTTATTTTGCTTTTGTGTAATGTGCGCCTGCCCTTATCTATTAGAGGATAAGGAGGGCGGTACAAATTGATTTAGTGATTAATATAGTTCGAACCACTCTAGGTTGATATAATGTGGAAGAAGCATTTTTGTTTGTTTACTGGGCTCCGCGTCTTGTAAACTATCCGGAATATTCTCATATCTACAGTAATGATGTAGAGAGGAGGAAGTTATTTCTTAGAGGAAGAGTACCAGCATTTGCGGGTGGGGGTATAATGGGATAACTGTTAGGATAAAATTCTTTATTACATCCGGCAGCGAGTCGAATCTATATCTCCCTGTTTCTAGTAATCGGCCCCCGACAAAATTAAATTCACTGTACTTTACGTCACCAAAATGAGCTCCATTGCTCATATATCTCTCGCAGCCCACATGCAAATATATACTTTCTGAAAGGACACACTCGTGTCCACGTGTGTGTACAATTTGATTTGCTTGAACTTCATCTTAATGTCAAATAAATGAAAATAATTTTTCCCTTTACATATGTCCTTATGTAAGTAGATGTACCTCAGTGGTCTTGGAGTAAAGTGCTCGTCTCAAGACCAGTTGTTTGTGGGCCCAAACCCAGCCAGAGTCGATAGATTGTTTACCTCAGTGGTCTTGGAGTAAAGTGCTCGTCTCAGGGCCAGTTATTTGTGGGCCCAAACCCAGCTAGAGTCGATAGATTGCTTACCTCAATGGTCTTGGAGTAAAGTGCTCGTCTCAGGGCCAGTTGTTTGTGGGCCCAAACCCAATCAGAGTCGATAGATTGTTTACCTCAGTGGTCTTGGAGTAAAGTGCTCGTCTCAAGACCAGTTGTTTGTGGGCCCAAACCCAGCCAGAGTCGATAGATTGTTTACCTCAGTGGTCTTGGAGTAAAGTGCTCGTCTCAAGACCAGTTGTTTGTGGGCCCAAACCCAACCAGAGTCGATAGATTGTTTACCTCAGTGGTCTTGGAGTAAGGTGCTCGTCTCAGGGCCAGTAGGTTGTGGGCCCAAACCTACCAGAGTCAATAGATTGTTTAACTCAGTGGTCTTGGAGTAAAGTGCTTGTCTCAAGACCAGTTGTTTGTGGGCCCAAACCTACCAGAGCCTTAGATTGTTTACCTCAATGGTCTTGGAGTAAAGTGCTCGTCTCAGGGCCAGTTGTTTGTGGGCCCAAACCTACAAGAGTCAATAGATTGTTTACCTCAGTGGTCTTGGAGTAAAGTGCTCGTCTAAAGACCAGTTGTTTGTGGGCCCAAACCCAGCCAGAGTCGATAGATTGTTTACCTCAATGGTCTTGGAGTAAAGTGCTCGGCTAAAGACCAGTTGTTTGTGGGCCCAAACCTACAGAAGTCCTTATATTGTTTACATCAGTGGTCTTAGAGTAAAGTGCTCGTCTCAAGACCAGTTGTTTGTGGGCCCAAACCCAGCCAGAGTCGATAGATTGTTTACCTCAATGGTCTTGGAGTAAAGTGCTCGTCTAAAGACCAGTTGTTTGTGGGCCCAAACCCAGCCAGAGTCGATAGATTGTTTACCTCAGTGGTCTTGGAGTAAAGTGCTCGTCTCAAGACCAGTTGTTTGTGGGCCCAAACCCAGCCAGAGTCGATAGATTGTTTACCTCAGTGGTCTTGGAGTAAAGTGCTCGTCTTAAGACCAGTTGTTTGTGGGCCCAAACCCAGCCAGAGTCCATAGATTGTTTTCCTCAGTGGCCTTGGAGTAATGTGCTCGTCTCAAGACAAGTTGTTTGTGGGCCCAAACCTACCAGAGTCCTTAGATTGTTTTCCTCAGTGGTCTTGGAGTAAGGTGCTCGTCTCAGGGCCAGTAGATTGTGGGCCCAAACCTACCAGAGTCAATAGATTGTTTAACTCAGTGGTCTTGGAGTAAAGTGCTTGTCTCAAGACCAGTTGTTTGTGGGCCCAAACCTACCAGAGCCTTAGATTGTTTACCTCAATGGTCTTGGAGTAAAGTGCTCGTCTCAGGGCAAGTTGTTTGTGGGCCCAAACCTACAAGAGTCAATAGATTGTTTACCTCAGTGGTCTTGGAGTAAAGTGCTCGTGTCAGGACCAGTTGTTTGTGGGCCCAAACCCAGCCAGAGTCGATAGATTTTTCTTGAGTGAAACAAATTTTTAGCACAACTTCCTTCGGAGTGGAAGTAAAGCATATTGTGACATGTAAAGGAACCCTGAAAGGTATGTGAAAATAACCTTCCCGGAAAAATAGGTATCCTCTCTCGCTCTAGCTCATAGAAATTCTGGTGTACTGATATAATCAGTCTCTTCAGAATGTGAACGTCAAATACTTGAAATAAAAAATAAAATAAAACTATGCCTAACCCTACTCGTGGCTACAGCCGAAATGATTTGGTGGATTTGGTCCAAACTGTATTGTTATATCTCAGATGGCCTTACTTAGAGGCAAAATCGTGATTTTAATTATAGCCTTAAACATATTACGAAAATGGCTCCAATAATAAAGTTTTAATTGGGCATGTGAGGAGGGTTTTAAACGATAGATAGAACCGTGTTCTTGTTTCTCAGATAAACATTCCTTTGTGAGTGGTTTAATGTTAGCAGACTGTTGAAAACTTTGTACCAAACTATTATAGAATATATGAGAAGGTACGTACGATGTGCCGCGCTATTTATTATTTATAATTTCCCCTAATTTGACGTGATGGAAAGGAAACTTCATCCTTATTGAAGTGTGTAGTTTGTTCTCAAACAGCTTCCTAAGACCGCTTCTCAATAAGCAGTCTTGTCCTAATCTTGGACCGTCTCAGACCGTTATATTGCTTCTCAGGGTGAGGCGGTTCCAATCTTCACATTTCACCCTACCGCCCGCTGCCTTGGCACAACTTGTCATCGAGATTTCGAAATGAGATTTTCGGGGGAAACCGCACAAGTTCCGTGGGATTGTAAGGACGGCGACAAGGAATATTACAGACGAGTACATTTCGGAGTTATAACTGAGTAATATCTTGAGGAAAAAGAGTGAAAAGAAAGGGAGGGGTTGGAGTGAGGGGGTGAAACTAATTTTAAATCACGATGTAACTCAAAAAATATTACCCATCGTCTTGTTTAATTAAAGATTAAAATACTTATAAATCACTGACTTTTATTAGAAATAAGAACTACCTCCATAAATAAAAAAGGTGTTTTTAAAGAAACTTTTTTGGAGTTATGGGTAAACTAAATAAAACCATATACGCCTGTAATAGTGTAGAGATCTAATTTGTAGCAAACACAGGACCTTCTATATTTTAATTTATCAAATTGTGAAATAATAATTACAACATCCAAAATGAGCTTTTTTTTTTTTGTGTACATGAGTTTGGGTGATTTTTTTATTAATGAGAGTTAGATAAAACTAAGTTGAGACTTTCAAAATAACTTTTGAGAACATTTGGCTAGGGAAGCAATTATTGATTTATCATTTTTAATAAAATATATATTTTTATGAACACCTTGCATTAATTTTCACATACAATATATTCACAATTTTAACGGTTAATTTACTATCAATCAGAATGTTTGAGCTTATAAAATATATTGAAATAACCAAAATGTATATTTTATTATGTTTTGTTCAACAAATATTCTAATTAAAATTTTGTCACCATCGAAAGAAATAACAATACTAAAACTAATAATCCAAACTGACATTTTAATTATAAACTTTGATGTTTTATGAACAAATTAAGCTATTAATTTCAATTACTACAAAATTCCAATGAGGATTAAACATATTATGCAAATCATAGTGATAACCAAAATAACTATGTCATGTTTTAACAATATTGCTGCTAAAGTTCCAAATTTGTAGAATTTAAGAACTTCAATTGTATTTGGCAATAAAGGAAGTTACTGTCGATTTACCTTAAATTATTATTTGACTCAATAATTTTAGACTGCTTCCAAATTTAAGGTATTCAATAATTGTCTGGAAGATTGCTCTCATACGAGTACGCGGAATATTTGGTAAACGTTACCTGAAGTCATCCCCCAACAATAAAAATTGTCTCCCAAATAGAAAATGATTATTTATTATAGCATATTCTGCAAAAATGATTGACTGCATCTATTATTGCATGGTTTTGAACCATGGCTGGCTCATCCCATTATGAAAGTTACATCGTTCAATTTTATCCTCATTCAAGTATTTGTTCTTCTGTCAACGTCAAATACATGCTTCTGTACTTATTCTCCCTCTTACCCGTCTCGGTGGCGTAGTTGACTAACGCGCTTGCCGTGTTAAGCTCGACTGCTGAGGACGGGGAGATCGAGGTTCGAATCTCGGTCGGGTGGTCTGGATGGTGGTTTTTCCTTAATGGTTTTACACTCTCCCTCCACGAAAATGTGGGTTCACTTCCTCTAATTCAATCTTCCCAATTCCTAATTCATTAGCGTAATTAGTACATAAAGCGTATAAACCGAACAGGTAGTAAGACGCGGTGCTAACTAATTATTCCTCTTATTTTTATGTCAGACATATCGTGGATGATTTCTGGAAGATTATGTGGAGGCTTTTTATGGATAAAGTTTTCCCCAATTTCTAGCTTGTAGAATGAGTATAGTTTTTTTCATTTCGGAGAGCCAAATTTTCACAATCAAAACATCAATTTCCTTGAAAAGTCATCTGGGAAGATATCAATGAAAATTTCTCAAAGCTTCTTATTCTAGATCGATAAACCAAATTAAAGCAAATATCTGCCTGAGAAGATATGGTATTTTCACTAAAATAGTTTCTGTCAATGTGTCCTTTTACACTCTTTCATTTTCAAAATTATTAAACTATTAAAGGGGTTCACTGTATTATAAACTGCAATTTCTCTTTGGATTTGACATTAGTTATTTATGTTATCGATTTCCTTGCTCTTGAAGTGTAAATCACGTGTCGACCAATTAAATTAATTAAGTTTATATATATATATATATATATATATATATATATATATATATTTTTTCTTTTTAACAGTTTTCAAATTTGTGAAAGTTTTTCGCACCCCTTTAGTGGGCTCTCTAAAATTTAGTCAAATTTCAACTTTCTAGCTCATTAAGAAGTATTAAACATTATCTGGGCATGTATACATGCTTACAAACATAGACACCATTATTCTTTGTTTAATATATATTTAAATTTGCCATGTTATCTTATTGATAGATATATTACTTTCCAAATCGTTACAGTAGAACCTTGCCCATGTCTTGTTCGGATTAACCGGGAGAATACGGTAGATTAATCGGGGAGATTGAGTGTTTTTAACAAATTTTAAATTGCAGTTGAATTGGTTTTAAAAAAAATTCCATTATTTTAATTGATGTAGAACACGCATTATATACTGTATTTTACATTTACTGAATATCATTCTACAGCACTGTAAAATACAGTAGCTAGAGGCAAACACATTGTTTTGAAAACAGCTTTGATATAACAAGTGGTTTTTACACTATTATTTATTAAAATTTCCTTTTCTTTGTTGTTGATAAAATATAGTTATTTTGACTTAATTTGCTCTCCCGTCCCTTTCAAAAATTCATGTTCGTACTATCCGGAATTTATGACTACCGGGGTTTGGCTTCTCAGGGCTTACTATATTTAAATTGATTTTTATGATCATTAAAAGCTCCAAGATGATATAATTTATAGCAAATTTCATCTATCTAAGACACAATCTGTACTTTTGTCCACTATTTTGGGTCCAATCTCTTAAATATTTCAAGTTTAGACATTTTTTCTGTAAATATGGCACTAAAAATATCCTTCACACCAAATTTTAGTTTTTTTAGGATATCGGGAAATGGGAGAAAAAGCTCTATAAGGGTACACTGACACAAAATGATTATAAATCGTAGAATGTTTTTTATCAAATCGGTTGTTTAATTATAATGTTATCAAAGTTTTATAACAATATGATTTAAACTAAAGAACTTAAATTATTTTTCTTCTACCTGCATTTATAGAGTTTGCATAGTAACATTTTAATATTTCTAATTATCAACCAAATCAAGTATTTCATGAAAAGTTTGACCCCAAACTTTTGTATAGTTGATAGATATATTCAAAACAACTTCTTATCAACTTCACCGTGGTTTCTTCTTTCCTTTTAATTCGATTACTACAGCATTTTTAAATTTAAAAAAATATATCATTCATGATCTTGTTCTAAAAGGTTTAATAACAGTTTTAGCAGATGACAATATTTTGATATGACATATTGAGTGTGATAAAAAAAAATATTATAATGTACTTCATTATAAATAAAACTGAGGTGGATTGAACATCTGCAAACAAATAAAAGGATGTGATCGGTAATTATAATGTTTCGTAATTTTTTTCCACAAAATTCTCACTTCCATTCCAACCTATCCACATTTCTGTACACAAATTAAGATGAGGAAGTTAATATTTATTGAGTAGGTACCCACATTTGCGTGGGTGGGAGAGAGGGAATATAAAATATATATATATATTTATGCAGGATATTTAATTTAAATTTAAATGTTGCCACTACTGGCTTATGAACCACAAGTTGACAATTTCCAGTCACAATGTGTCTCAGCTCCCATACTGTGCCACGACAAACAGCATGGCGGGACAAACAATGAAACAACCTACCCAGAAGTAATGTAATTACATTTTATCATCTAGGACGCGTAAAAAAAAATTATCAAGCTTCTCTGAAGGTTGTTTTTATCCTCCAGGAAGGTTTTAATTTTATCCAAGGGACCGGTGAAAAAGAGAATCTACATGTCAAATTTTTAGGAAATTAGTTTATTTTCTCATGTGAAATAATATATTTTTTGTTACGTCTATTGCGATCAAAATGAAAATAAAGTAAATTTAATTCAGATATAAATCTCAAACGTGTTTAAAATACATTATTTTATTGGTCATAAAATATAAAATTTAATGTATAAAGTTGTTAAGTAAGATCTAGTTTAGAGTTTGCTGATAGTTTAAATATTGTGACTGCACACATCAACTTCAACTCAAACAAAATAACTCATTTTTTGTGTGCATATACGCGTACTTCAAACTGAATTAATCTGAAAATGTTTTGCTTCTATTGAAAGCGTAACTCACATCGGTGGGTACTCGGAATAAAATACAAATTCCTCTATTCAACTTTGATGGGGAGAGAGAGGTCAGGGTTTGAAGCTTGGCCAGGTGTGTTGAGGGGGGAATATCCTTAATAATGTCGCACTCTATTTAAACGTGAATGCGGGTACATTTCCCCTAATTTTTACGTTCTCATCCTTATCTCATAATGTAACTAAACAGCCCAACGGTTAGTTAAACATAAGCCACCTCAGTGGCCGAATGGTCTGAGGCGCTTTTTTTGCAATATATTATACTACCGATGACGGGGAGATCGTGATTCGATCCTGGTCGAGTGTAATGAAGGCTATTTTTCTTAAATAGTTCCACCCTCTCTATCTCTCTCTCCCTCCACAAAAATGCGTGTATACTTCCTCTAAATCCAACCTTCTTCATCCCTAACCCACTAGTGCTATTAGTACATATGTGTAAATCACGAACGAGTAGTAAGACCCCATCTCATAATCATCATCATCATCATCTGTTCCCAGCCATTGCCCGGGTCAGTTTAGTAGACGGCCTTCATCTTCCTCTATCCTTTCAACATTCTTCCTCCTTTAATTTCTTCCATTCTGCTTCTCTCACTTGCACTTTTTCCTTCATCTGATAATCCCATCTATTTCTTGGCCTCCCTTGCAGTCTTTATCTCTCATACTCCATTGTCAACATTTAATTTGGAATCCTCTTGTTCCATCCTCATTACATGCCCATACCATCAGTCTTCTTCCTCTACTATCTACCTGTACCCCAACTCTTTCCTGATAACTCCATTCCTAATACTGTTTCTTCTTGTGGCAGCTAACAAGCTCCTCGCAAACTTCATTCCCATGTCATCCACCTTCCTAATCTCTCTTATATTCATTGTCCATGTGTGTGTTGCAAATGTAAATATGGGCACAAAGTACTTTCTAATAAATAAAAATTATAAAGTTAAAAATAATACTATAACCAAAATACCAACAAAAATACTGTTTATATACTTTAAAAAATGAAGATGTATTAACAAAGCTCAAACTATAATTAAAATTATATTTTTAAATTTTAAAGATATAGCCTACCTTCTACAAATATTGTATCTTACATTTTTCGTAACGCATAAGACATGAAAGCGCAATATTATTACCCTCTACTAAGCCTTGATATTGCATATTCATCTCGCAAAATTTAGCCAATAATGGTTACAAAAAGGAGGATATTGAACAACGTTCAATTTACCAAACCTCCATTGAACAACCAAGTTGAACAGAAAATTAGTTTTCCAGACTCGTAATGGCCGTCCCTTCCCAAATCTCTATCCCTTTCTTTTTTTTATCCTTCACCACGTAGAATTTAACGAAGTTCCAACAATACACATCGTACAAAAGTAGCACTTTGTTAAATTTTACCAATACCATTGTTGAAGTAACGATTCGCGATAACGAACCGACTCGATATAACCAACTTCCCATCATCTACTGTGTTTGATGAACATTTTTCAATTCGACTTCAAATGAATTAATGCTCACAATACAATACATAAATTCCCAGAACGTAAGAGGGCCCCAAGCTCTTTGGATCGACAAGAATGACATCACAGGAAATAAGCTTCTAATGGAGGTAACCAACTGTAGGCCTGCCTTTCGGCGACCACGTCCCTTGTGGGCCAGTCTGTGAAAGGTGGCTTTATGTTTCGACAAAAAAAAAAAAAAAAAAAGACACACGCCAAGATTGTGAGGCATTGAAACACATACGCCCACCCGCGCATGCGTACTACTTCCAGTAGAGGTCCCGTCAACAATAGGGCCCGGATACAAACTGAAGCCCGAGGGTAATCTATTTGGTCTAAAAGAAACTGGTTTTATATTCTTTAGTAGCCTATTAAAAAGAAGTAGAAAGAAGTAAAATGGGAAGAAAAGAAAGGTAATAGGAATTGTAAAAATAAAAATATCGAACTTTACATTAAAAGAAAATGTAAACTTAGGTTACTGAAGAGTATTGGATTAATTTTTAAATCGGAGGGTATAATTAATGATTTTAATGAGTTTATGTTTTAAAATAAGTCGTACAAAAGACAACAAAAAACTGTAAAATTTGGAGAATATCATTAAAATATTATTTATAATAATTGTGTAACTTTAAATTTAAAATGATTTAAGTTTTAGCTTTAGTACAATCTTATTTTTATAGGAATTTTGCGTATAACCCGAACGGGTAGTAAGACGCAGTGCTAATAATAATAATAATATAGGAATTAAATATGTATTTTCTCCTTACCAAAGTTCAAAAAATCATGTTATTTGCTCGTGATTTACATATTTAGGGCAGTTAATTCTTTGTTTAAATTGTTTTGAATTTACGATTCTTGTATTAATGGTAGCTTGTAACTTTCGTTATTAAATCTTATTAAAACATAAACTAATACATATGTATTAGGATCACCTCTTACATTTTCCTAGGATGCTTAAGGAGCAAATGAGACTCATTTTCACGTTTAATCGAACTAAAAATTAATTTGAAACTGATTAAAAATTTGCTAAAACAAATCAATATAATATTATTTTTTAAGGGGAATATTGTATTTACTATCCAAATCTTAAGTATATAATAAATCTTTTCTTTTGAAACACTAGACTTGTTAAGTTCCTTAATGAGAACACATTTTTAGTTTTTATATATATATATATATATATATATATATATATATATTTTACCTTTTTGAGTTTTACGTGTATAATATATTAAACACGCTAATGTTGAGGTGTGATCAAATTATTAAATAAAGGAGGTACACCAGAGTTCCCTTGAAAGAAAAGTGAGTACAAAATTAGGAAATATCTTCTTAGGTACAACCGACCAAGATTCAAACCCCAATCTCCACAGAACTGGCAAACCACAACAAATTAATCTGTAAATTAGACTAAGTACCCACTGGTTTGGTTTTTTGATAGATTTTGCCCATTTCTATATGAAATTTGTTTGTTTTTAATGTATTATAAATAACAAATTATGTCAAATTGAAAATAATAATGATAATCCAAAGTTAGTTGTTTTTAGACAACCAGTTAATGGCCGTGATTGACTGATTACCGTAAAACAAGGTTCCTTTAGCCCATGGGTCATAAGTAGAGCCCCGAAAAAATGGTGAAACGCTATAAATTGAAAAGTTCCAAACAAAGATAGAATCAAGTACTTTTTCCTTTGATAGTTTTTAAATTTGAATTACAATGTTTTTAAAAAGTGAAATACAACGAAATTGTCTTGTTATACGACTCCTTATATAAAATTGAATAATACTGCTTTCACACACAAAAAAAAGCTTAAATAAACATGACATTAAGAATAAATTAAGCATAAATTTGGACCATGCTATAATTTGATTAGTATTTTGTTGTAGTGTAAGCTAACTTTAGGTTAAAAAACTGTGAAATATGCAGACAAACTTGGCAAAGAATTTTAAAGCAAATATATAAGGCTTAAATAATAAATTTTAATTTTGTAAACATTGTCTCAATATGTAAATAAGACTTAAACATCTCAAATAACATGACATTTTGAATATACACGAAATAACACCGAAAAGTAAGATTAAAAAAACAAAATCTAACTAAAGATAAAACCATTTTCACGGGGCTCTAGCCATGAGGTATCTTTGCACCAAAATCTTTAAACATGTGGTATGAACGTTCATCTCTATTTTTTGTAGAGAGCAAGCAACTAAGAAATTGCAAATGCATCACCCATGCTTTCGAAAGAAAACTAGAGATTATATATATTTTGTTTGTTTTAAAATGCTGGTGCAAAGATACCCCATAGGCGCAAAGTAGCCCTGTTTCACGGTACCCTACACTTTTACTTTTTATTTTTAGCACAATGTCTTACTACCCGTTCGTGTTATACGCTTATGTACTAAATTATGATATTGGCTTTTGGGATTAGGAAAGTTGTATTTAGAGGAAGTACATCCGCATTTGCGTTCAGGGAAAGTGTAAAACAATTTTGAACAAAATACCCTCAGTACAACTGGTTGATATTCGACCCTCAATCTCTCTGTAATCAGCAGTCTAGTCTACTGCGAGAGTACCGCGTTAGACCACGCGGCCACCGAAGTGGGTGGATTACTCTAAAGGGAGCATTATTATTACTGACGCTACTCCTTCTCTGAGGTGTGACAGAGGTGTCATTACTCCCTGTTGAGGCTAGGGCGGTGACAATACCGCTCAAAAGGAAGGTGGAGGTGTGACGTGATGTCTCGTTACCATAGCAACCAGCATCCTCACCTCCACCGCCGGATGTTCGGAGAACAGAACTGCCGGAATGAATTGGGTGTGGTTTGTATAGAGCTTTTATTGCGAACGGTTACCCACATGGTTAGCTTTCGCCCCTCTGATACGTTTTATATTATCCATGTGGCTGCCCTCGGGAAGTCACGGGACATTTCCATACTAGTGTTAAGCGTGTGCACTAAAATAAAGTACATTAATAATTCATATAAAGTACATTTACATTTTAATCAACTTATCACAGCGTACGTTGTTGTGTGCGTGGACTAAATGTAAGATTCATATAGTCTAGTTTTGCAATGATGGGAAGGCTGGGCTTCGAGTCCCATTTGTTTGTAACGAAGGTATGGTTTCTTAAATGGGTTTAGATAATATCACTCCTTCACAAATTAAAGTATATTTTCTTTCGGTTTTATTAATCTCAGCCCTAATCCATCAGGTGATTAAAATGTGTATAAGCTTGATGGGTAGTAAGACTCAATAAAAAAAAGATAAAACAATTTATAGTTTATCAAGATGATTTTGGCATTCTACTTTAATTAAAAATACATCATGATAAAATGTTACAATATTATATTAAGGAAATTGTATCCTATTTCTTAACTGATTTAATTTAATCAAATAGATTGTAAAAATGACACACGAACACGGGAAGTGAACGTGGTAACTTTGGTTTGTAACGCCAATGTTCTGCCACTCAGCTATCCAGGGATCGTCCCATGGTCAGGGTAGTTTCTCACTCATATTTTAAGACTGGGTTTGTAGGCCATACATATGAAAGATAAAGATTGGGGAGGAGGGGGGGGGGTTAATGATTAATAATGACATGAGCCGTATCTCGAATGTAATATTGAAATACAATTTTTTCAATTATCATCTTTTACAGCCCATTTGGGTAATAGGCATTTGTATATTTTTTTTAGCACCATGTTTTACTACCCGGTCAATTTATAGGCCTATGTACTAACTATACTGATTGTTTTAGGGATTAGTTAGTTTATATTTAAAGGAAATGTACCCACATTTAAGTGGAGGAAGCGTGGAAATTCTTTTAAGAAAACAACACCTTAAAACAACCAACAGAGATTCAAAACTCAATCTCCTCGTCATTGGTATTCAGTCTATTCCCAGTGGGACTCCTTAAACCAAACGACCACCTTATTAAGTTTTATCAATCATGACCACCCAATATATACATGTTTTTGGTATCCGTGCGCCAACTCTCGCCACTATCGTTGATCTCTTGATACAATAATGCTTTACTTGTTTTTGATTATAGGACAACAGTTTCACAACCACCATACTCATTTATTAATTCAAATGCGCAGTCTTTACAACATTTTACTTTGTATTCAAACTGTGCCGACACACCTCGTCCACATTGATTGGACTCCAATACAACTCTTAGCCAACACGACCGTAGCTAGAAAGCTCCCAACTTACAACTGACCTCCCTCATACAACTGACCTCCAACATACAACTGACCTCCAACATACAACTGACCTCCAACATACAACTGACCTCCAGCATACAACTGACCTCCAACATACAACTGACCTCCAACATACAACTGACCTCCAACATACAACTGACATCCAACATACAACTGACCTATATACAACTGACCTCCAACATACAACTGACCTCCAACTTACAACTGACCTCCAACATACAACTGACATATATACAACTGACATCCAACATACAACTGACCTCCAACATACAACTGACCTCCAACATACAACTGACCTCCAACATACAACTGACCTACATACAACTGACCTCCAACATACAACTGACCTCCAACATACAACTGACATATATACAACTGACATCCAACATACAACTGACCTATATACAACTGACCTCCAACATACAACTGACCTCCAACTTACAACTGACCTCCAACATACAACTGACCTCCAACATACAACTGACCTATATACAACTGACCTACATACAACTGACCTCCAACATACAACTGACCTATATACAACTGACCTACATACAACTGACCTCCAACATACAACTGACCTCCTACATACAACTGACCTCCAACTTACAACTGACCTCCAACATACAACTGACCTCCAACATACAACTGACCTCCAACATACAACTGACCTACAACATACAACTGACCTCCAACTTACAACTGACCTCCAACATACAACTGACCTCCAACATACAACTGACCTATATATAACTGACCTACATACAACTGACATCCAACATACAACTGACCTCCAACATACAACTGACCTACATACAATTGACCTCCAACATACAACTGACCTATATACAACTGACCTACATACAACTGACCTCCAACATACAACTGACCTCCAACATACAACTGACTTACATACAACTGACCTCCAACATACAACTGACCTATATACAACTGACATCCAACATACAATTGACCTGTATACAACTGACATCCAACATACAACTGACCTATATACAACTGACCTCCAACATACAACTGACCTATATACAACTGACCTACATACAACTGACATCCAACATACAACTGACCTCCAACATACAACTGACCTCCAACATACAACTGACCTATATACAACTGACCTCCAACATACAACTGACCTCCAACATACAACTGACCTCCAACATACAACTGACCACCAACATACAACTGACCTCCAACATACAACTGACCTCCAACATACAACTGATCTACATACAACTGACCTCCAACATACAACTGACCTATATACAACTGACATCCAACATACAACTGACCTATATACAACTGACCTCCAACATACAACTGACCTATCTATAACTGACCTACATACAACTGACATCCAACATACAACTGACCTCCAACATACAACTGACCTACATACAACTGACCTCCAACATACAACTGACCTATATACAACTGACCTACATACAACTGAAATCCAACATACAACTGACCTCCAACATACAACTGACCTCCAACATACAACTGACCTCCAAATACAAATGACCTCCAACTTACAACTGACCTCCCACATACAACTGACCTCCAAAATACAACTGACCTCCAACATACAACTGACCTCCAACATACAACTGACCTCCAACATACAACTGACCTCCAACATACAACTGACCTCCAACATACAACTGACCTCCAACATACAACTGACCTATATATAACTGACCTACATACAACTGACATCCAACATCCAACTGACCTCCAACATACAACTGACCTCCAATATACAACTGACCTCCAACATACAACTGACCTACATACAACTGAATTATATACAAATGACATCCAACATACAACTGACCTATATACAACTGACCTCCAACATACAACTGACCTACATACAACTGACCTCCAACATACAACTGCCTCCAACATACAACTGACCTATATACAACTGACCTACATACAACTGACATCCAACATACAACTGACCTCCAACATACAACTGACCTCCAACATACAACTGACCTATATACAACTGACCTATATACAACTGACCTATATACAACTGACCTCCAACATACAACTGACCTATATACAACTGACCTCCAACATACAACTGACCTATATACAACTGACCTATATACAACCGACCTCCAACATACAGCTGACCTATATACAACTGACCTACATACAACTGACATCCAACATACAACTGACCTACATACAACTGACCTCCAACATACAACTGACCTCCAACATACAACTGACCTCCAACATACAAATGACCTATATACAACTGACCTCCAACATACATCTGACCTCCAACATACAACTACCTCCAACTTACAACTGACCTCCAACATACAACTGATCTCCAACTTAGAGGTCGCTGTTCTATTTGGCCCTCGCTCTTACTTCAAAAGTTCGAAACAGAACTTAAATACATTCTTTTAATTTTACATTACTTTGTGATAATTTGAATACAATAATGATTACTTTAATTTTACTTTAATATAACAAATATTTTATTTTAAGACCCTACAATGCCAAGTATTAAATATTACAATAGTGTTTATATTTTTATTCTTGCCTCTACGACGTTTGTTAAATGGGGGCATTTATTTAAGTATAAGGACTTTACTTAACTATAAAGGAAAATTTAAAATCAAATGAGTCAACCACATTTTAAATGGGTCTCTCTACTAATATATATAGTTTTTTATGTGTATATATGTATAGTTTGTATATAAATATACACAATACAAATGATACTATTCGTCACTATTATTTATTGGAACAAAATATAAACTAATTTATATTCAAAGTGGTTACGAATTCATATAAACATTGTCATATTCCTATAGTGCGGAAAAACATCACTTAAGTGCTGATCCGGTCTCTTGAGTGGCCCTCCAGAGGGCCGTAGTGCAACTCCTCTTGGCTTTCTCGGGTGAATATTGATTAGGTATGGCAGGTTTTCCTAAATATAGCCCATTGTCAGGAGGTCCCAAGTGGCAGTGAAATGGGCGTGTTAGGTCAATGATACATTTAAATAAAGATGTAAGTGTTCATGAGTTTCAATTAATTACTCCATAGCATTAGTAATAAGAAAAATAATATAGTTACAGACACAAAGATAGCAGTTGGTTCACAAATATTTCTCTTGTTTCTTTACTTTTTATATTTCACTACTCCACCACTGAGAGGGTACTAAAACATCAGTCGGTAAATGGTCGATCTCGTGACAATCTTCAATTGATCACGTAAGAACATTACAACCTTATTTAAAGTCGTTCTTTGAATCTCTTAACTCGCAAATATCGGCCTATGGTACTAAACAATAATATTTTATATTCTGAAAACTCGAAAATGACACCTGCACACGGGAATCGAACCCGGGACCTTTGACTTAGGACCCCGATGCTCTAACTACTGAGATCTCCAGGAATCGTCCCATGCCCAGGGTTATTCTTAACTCGTACTAAGCTAAAGGTCCCGGGTTCGATTCCAGTGTTCAGGTGTCATTTTTCAATTTTCAGAATATGATGATTATCTAGATGTAGTAAGTAATCTTCACTAAAAGTATAAATAATAGCTTTGGCTATTTGATTCTTAATAATATTTTGGTTCGAGCATATATGTATTTATCGGCCAGAGCCGGTAATGTTATAAGAAATTTAAATAATTTCATATGAAACTGGGCATTGTATTTATTTAATGATTTTTTTCTATAGAGGTAGGTATTTAAGGAATCATGAAAAGAGAAAAAATAACTATAGGAAATACACAATGGATGATCGCGGGACCTTTAATAGGCTTAAAAGTTGATCAAACCAATACCTTAGCTCAGTCGATAGTCTCTTTCTACTGAGCTAAGGGTATAGGGATCGATTCCTGGCATGGACAAAATGTATCTTTGGTTAAATGTCGGATTCTTCTCTCACAGCGATCCATTAAAGGCGGGGGATGGATGTTGTATCTGTTCAAGATTTAATTTAGTTTATAAGTTGGTTCACAAAGTGAAAGTTAAACTTCCATATAAATGAAAAAAATATCTATCATTGCCCAAAAAGTTTGCCAACCCGTGCCCTAAAGCATCACAAAGAGTCTGAGAGGTTCTTGCTCATATCCCGATTGAAGACTTCAGGGTAGTTATGAGGGAAGTTAGAAAACGTTTAAATGCTGAGCCACATTGTAGCCACAGGGTGTCAATACTTGTATTGTGCTCAGTGTCTTACTACACGTGCAGACCATCCAATAGTGGGAACTACAATAGGGGAAATGTAGCTGCATTTACGTCGAAACAGAGTGGAAAATCATTGAGGGAAATAAAAACTCTAATCATACAAAGTCGAGATTAGAAATCTGACCTCTTCATCACCAGTAATCCGGTCTATTGCAAGAGTGACACCTTATGCCATGTGACCACAGCTATGGGGGGTGGGGGTATTAGTGCTTAAAACTGTTACAATTATATATATATAAAAACATATATATATATATACACATAATACACACACACAGGTGTTGATCCAGGTCATTATCATAGGGGGTCATAATTATAAATAACATAGTTACTTACAATGTTAGATATATCTGTTTAAAGCCGTTTAATAGTCTCTAATTCATATTTGATTTTATGGATGATTAAAACCGTGGTGATCCTCTCCAATTTTTTAAACTGAGAGAGTTTTTATAAACTATTTGGAGTGATCTTCCTTCAACAATTTTTTGAAAAATTGTTCACTGTAGAAGCTATGAGTAGTCTTCGCCTTGATTTTTTTTTAATTAGATAATTTTATAAGCCATTTAAAGTGTCCCTCACCTATAAATTTTTTTAAATTTGTATGGCCCTATAAGCTATTTAGAGTGATACTTACCTTAATTATTTACGATAGCTAAATACATCTAGAACATAATCTTTGAAGTGGTCTTCCACTGACAACATTTTGAAAATTGAATTATTTCAGAAACTAAGCTATTTGGGGTGGTCCTCGCCTGAAAATTCTTCAAAATGACATATCCCTAGACGCTATTTGGAGTTGTCCTCCCCTAAATATTTTTGAAATTTGGATGACCTTGGAAGCTATTTGGAGTTATCCTCTACTGACTTTTCATGCCAGTTAAATACCTCTAGTCTTAGCTATTTGATGCGGTCTTTTCCGGCAAACTTTTGACTAAAGAATGCATCTAGAAGTAATTTTGAGTTTGATTTAAGGGCATCTTTCAGATTCAGATTCGATAATATTATAAGATTTGAAATATATCTGGGAGGGATTTACTGTAGGAGGTCAGACTCCATCACGGTTCTGTCGCTCTTCTGTCTACAGATAATATATATTTGGTATTCGTGGATGAACTGCTTTCAGAAGATAATTAGTCTTCTTTGATGTGTGGCAGTCAGTCTACCGTCTCTACGTGGAAAAATGTTCGTTACTCGCAATGCAAGACACATATTCGAACATGAAAACAAATATTTTTTCCACACTTGCGTGAGTCATATTAAAAATTAAATAAACCTGAACGAATAACGAACGTGTGGACCCGAATTAAGAGGTGTCTGCGCGTAAAAAGATTTTTTTTAAATGATTTATCTGTGTTGTATTTTCTTGCTAAAATTTGAACTTTCATTTTATTTTTGTATTAGTTTTATAACTTTCACAGGGGGGGGGGGGTCAAAAGATCCTTTGCTTCCCCCTCCCTCCGAATCTGCGCATGTATATTATATATATATGTATAAACACATACAGTGAGCGGTTTTTTGTTTGGTTCCTTCCACACCGATGAATTAGCCGTGAGAGGAAAAAGTGATGTGTGTGTTTGAAAATTAATCTAGTTTGTAGCTCATCTGTTAATACAATAAACTAGTTTGTAAAGGGTGTTGTTAATACCTATGATGATGATGATGATGATGACGACAGTATTAATAATAATAATAGTAATAATAATAATAATAATAATAATAATAGTAAAAGTGAGATGCAGTTAAATTTCTTGTCCTCAAAATTGAGTTTTATGTGTAGCTGTATTGTCTTAAGATGCTTTGCACGCTTGTTGGTGCTAATATAATTTTGAGCTAAAGGTTTCATTTTGAATCCACTACTCACTATATATCCAATTACATTTATAAAAAAAATACTATTTTATGTTCTAAACCCTATAAGAGATATTTTTAATCATTCTCTACAAGTAGGAATCTTTCCATCTTTGTGGAAATCTGCAATAGTGAGGCCTATCCCTAAAACTCCACTACCAACCTCTTCAATAACAGATTATAGACCTATAAGCATACTTCCAGCGCTATCGAATGCCTTTGAATATATCGTACACAAACAAATCCATAGCTTCATAAATCATCACAATCTGCTAGACAAATACCAATCTGGGTTTCGACCACATCACAGCACTATCACAGCACTCATAAATGTAACTGATGATATAAGATTAGCCATGAATAAAAGACAGTTGACGCTGTTGGCACTCTTAGACTTTAGCAAAGCTTTTGACACCATTAACCACGATATTCTTCTTGCTAAATTACAAACAAACTTTATTTTTCAGTAAGTTCAGCTCAATGGATGCGGTCATACCTAACTGACCACCAACAATGTGTCATGATAGGTGACACTCGGTCAACATGGCGTTCAGTGACCTGTGGAGTGCCACAAGGTTCGGTCCTTGGTCCTCTCCTTTTCTCAATGTTTATAAATGATCTCCCAAGTTGCTTGCAACATTCTCAACATCATCTATATGCCGATGATTACCAACTTTATTTATCATCCTCTCTTTCTCATATCGATAGTGCCGTGGATAATATGAATGCTGACTTAAGTGCAACACATAATTGGTCACTACAAAACGGTCTTAATGTAAATCCTAAAAAATCTCAATCTATTGTCATAGGTTAAAAAAAATTACTATCCACACTGAGTTTCACATCTGCACAACAAATAAATTTAAATAACAGCCCAATTCCATTTGTGCTGGTTGTTAATAACCTGGGTTTACATATAAATGAAAACCTAACATGGAATAATCATGTGAAACAAATATGTAAAAAAGTGTTCTTTGCCTTACACTCACTAAAGCGCCTGAAAAAAATTATACCAATGAATATTAAATCCTTATCCAATCCCTTATCCAATCCCTTATCCTCCCGCTTTTCAACTATTGTGATGTAGCTTATGACCTGACAGCTGACCTTGTGGCAAGACTACAAAGACACCAGAACACATGTGCTAGATTTATATTCGACCTCCGGTCACGTGATCATATTTCCCCATACTATAAGAGACTAACTTGGCTACGACTTAAAGAAAGACGAACTCTACACTCGATGACAATCATAAAGAAACTATTGACTTCCAACTCCTCACAATACCTTTATTCACGTATTCGTTCACTCAACCCTAATAATAATTTCAACACTCGATCACGAGAAAACTCAGTTTTATTCATTCCTCTTCATAATTCCAATCATTACTCAAATTCTTTCACTGTTTCAGCTTCTCGTTTATGGAATACCTTAACCAACGATGTAAAGAAATTATAATTGAATGGTTTCAAGCGAAAAGTCGCAAATAAGTTGCGTATGGAAGCTCATTCTTGAGTTGAGAGGGGTGAGACGTAATCACACATTGTCAGTGTGTGTGTGCGCGCGCGCGTGGTACGTAATCCTTGTGTATTTTAGCTCTAGTTTTTTTCTCTTTTTCTTAATACTTTTTGTGTGTGTTTTTATATATATATATATTATTTTGTTAAACTTCAGATTTAAATTGTATTGATTAAGTGTAAGAAAAGGCAGTAGCCTTAACTTCGCCATTAAAGTCGATAATAATAATATAATAATAATAATAATTATTATTATTATTATTATATCTGTAGAATGTTTCAGTGAGAGCGTGCATAAATTTATTGCATAGCGATACACTTGAAAACTGCCTGGTTGGATGACCAAAAGAAAAAGCGGACGCTGTTGCCACACCCATTCAACTCACTTAACAAAACAAGACTTTCCACTGAGACACCAAGCCGCGCTGCCTTGTACGCCGGCCAACTGTGGTTTCTCGTACTAGAAGGTTCTTTTTGAGAAATTCCTCCCTTCCTTTCCCCTCCATAGACGTCAGATCCATTTCATATATAATAACGGCACCTCACGTAATATTTTTGTATTCCGTTTCAACAACACACTCCACGAGCGTCCAGGAGGCTTCCAGCACAACTCAACTAACTAACAGCGGTCAAGATGGTTGCTCCATCGGACACACCAGATCACCACAAATAAATATGTAATATATATTCAAGTTGTATTATTGAGTCAGATACGGACTCGTAGTTTTTATTGTATTCTTTATATTATAAGAAGCTTCAATATTTGTCTATTGTATTAGTGCACTATAAACCAGAATCTGTTTATTCTAAACAGAGAATTGTCATTATATCTATATTTATTTGTTTCACTGCGTTAGGGACAGTCTGACTACATGTTCTATGTGACCCTGTCTCTAATGGTTTGACCTTATTTGAGCTAAAGTGAGATTAGTTTAATCCATGGGGTTACTGCACGACCTAAATGGAACTTTTGCTGTTATCAGTCTATTGTTTATGTATTATTGTTCTTCCTTTAAGCGGTGGTCAACTCGTGGGTATGCTTCTTTAGCATAGAGGTGGGCCGCATTGAGTTATGTTAGTTCATGTCCAGCTCCCTTCAGGCCCCGCGTGACACTTTAATGTTTGGAAGTTATCCATTGTTGTAGTTTGTCACCAGAGTATTGTAGTTTGTTAACAATACTATTGGGTGATCAGATAGTACTAATTAGGAATAGGCCTGCCATAATTCTTTGATATCCTAGATTCCTAATATCTCTCTTTCTACTGTTAGTTGACTAACGCTTCCAAATGTTGGATCTTTTCTCTTGTTTCAAGTTACTCTCGCTTGGAGGTAACTAACGCTTGCTATTGCAGTTATCCGCTAGCGCTGTAATTCCTTAAATACAGGCTTTCTGGTTTTAAGTATTGTTCAACATTATAGTTAGCCCAAGTTGAGCGTATTCGTGTTGAGAATTGTATTTAATCCTTCTGGTTGTAATTACTGTAGTCATTATCTGTTTTGTAGATTTTCGTTACAGAAAGTGCGTATGGTCCTTTTTAAGGAGTCACACGTTGTACAATCTACAACCAAAGTGTGGTTTTATGGGTTAAGTGTTGATTTAAGGTGATTCTCACCAAACGCAGGAATTTGATAACAATGATTTCTAGTTACATTGTTTGCAACAAATATTTAATATGTTTTGGAAAGTACACCCTTATATCTGTGAATATATAACGGTTCCCCTTGATTTTTTTTTACCAATAAACCTATCTGTTTGCTTTAATCTTTCTCTTTTGATTAATCATTTGCATTAATATACCCTTGTTCAACTAACTCGTAAAGGTCACCATCGATCTTCAGTGTAGCTAATGGTGAGCGGAATACTATGAAATGAAAACACTTCTTTTGTATGTTAAAATTAATGATATTTTATATTTAACAGTAGTGTTTTTTGTAGTTATTTATATTATCTTTATAGTCTGACACCTTAGCTCAGTTGGTAGAGTGTATGCCTACCAAGCAAAGGGTCCTGAGTTCAATTTCCAGCATGGCCGTAACGTTATCATTAGTGAAATTGAGTGTTTCTCCTTTAACAGTGACGAAATAACGGTCGTGGTCCTGGTTGTTGTGTCTGAATTATATTTAAGATAGTAAATAATCCGTGTGCTGATGTAACTAATCGGTTCATGTGGTTAACGTTAAGTACCTCAAATAATAATTCTAATAATATTAATAAATAACATATATAGAGTAACAGTAACAGATAATACTACCTTACGGATACATATATAAAAATTGTTTTGATAAATTAAATAACTGTCAAAAAAGGTCCTTTGTATTTAGATCGGACTGTACATTTAACAAAGTATATATATATTATTTATATATGTACATTCATATATATATAAAAATACTATATAACATTTTACTAAAATGAAAGAATATACTAGCTCAAGAAACCTAGGATTTAACAAGTTTTTTTTGAACAACGTAAACCCATATTCCTAAAAGTTACCAGGGACTAATACTTTAATTAAAACCTCAAAATAAAACGGTAAACAAAACAAAACAAGCAAAAACCAACAACGTAATATACTTTGTGGACGGTGTGCCATGCTCCTGCGGTGTATATAATTGGGATTTCGGTAAGGAGAATTATTTCTAAGAGAAGTTTTCTTACTGTATAGTAAAACAGAGAGAGGGTGAGATAATTGCTATGACACATCCTCTTTAAAAATAAAATGTTTATGTTAGAAGTTTGTATTTAATCAAACTAACTAGAGGTACATTTCAAACTAAACTAAATAATGTATTTTTATTGTAACATTAATAAACATACTTTTCTGAGTATTTTTCTTCAACTCCATGACCTTCATGAGAAGGGTGAGGCTGATAACTGTCTTTATCACTGCGTCTTACTACCCTTTCAGGTTATACGCTATGTACCAATTATTAAACTATTGCGTTTGGGATTAGGAAGGTTAAATTTAAAGGACATGTACCCGAATTTGCGTGGGGAGGGTAAAAAAACATTTGGTGGGAAAACTCTCTCAGTACACCCGACCGGGATCGAAACACAATCTCCCTGTCATAAGTAGTATATATGTATATATATATATATTCTATTGCAAGGGTAGCGATTTTGACCACGCGGCTACTTAAGCGGGTAGTATTATTCTATCACGAAATAGTAAAGTTAAGTTACTTAAAATAATCTTAATTCTATCCCCAGTGAATGTATGTTTTTTTAATATATTAATTTGAATTATTACCAAAATAAATAACTAGGACAATTTTTTATTGTTTAGTTGTGATTTCCTATGTTTGGTCAGTTGTTGGTCACGTAGTAACACAAATATTGAGGGGGAGGGGGTTGGAAATGACCACTTTGAAGACTTATTAATTAGATTATAGCACACATAATTTAATTCAATAATAATTTTAATCATAATTCATAAAAGTATATTATTATTGAATATTATCTCTTTTAATAAGCCATGCGTAGTCTGGTGGCAATAAGCTATTGTCGATTTTTTTCTTGTTTTTGAATACGGCTGAAGATTATTCTATTACTTATATGAGAGATTTATTCCGTCTTTCAAGATTTGTATGCTTGCAGCTATTATCCAGCCTGGGCCGAGTCTCTCATTGGTCCAAGGAACCCACATTGAAAGATTGTCTTAATATTGCAAATACAACCATACAAAACATAGATAAGTATTCAATTATTTGATGATGTTTGAAATAAAAAACTTTATAAATTCATTTTGTTTTCTTACGAATACTGGCTATGCAGCATTCAGTTTAAAATTGGCTATATGATAGTCTTGTAAAGATAACAACAGTCTAACTGATGAGTGATGATACTGTGGTAGAATAAATAACAACTGATGACAGGGTGTGCGCTCTATAGCTATGTCAGAGAGGACAAAGAAACAAGTCTCGAAACTTTTTGGTTTCCTGGTAAGGCAACAATGTAGGACCTGGACTTACCATAATCAAGAACAACAGTAACAACCAACAGAGTGATTACCAACGATGGACCGAAACTAAAACAATGTACAGTACAATACTTAACATAAAATAAATTGCGGCAACTGTGGTAAAATAAACTCAACTAACAAGGATATTATTTTTTCCTTTGTAATCTAATGAATTTCAACAGGGATACAAAAAAAAAAATATAAATGCCAAGTAGATGTGTATTATTGTTTTTGTAGTGTTGTTAATATTTTTCAACTCCAATAAAATCCTATCTATGAGTGCTCGTCTATATAAATGGTTAGTATTGCCATGAATAATAAAATATCATAGTTTCTAAATATTAATAATGAATCAATACAAAATAAAAAGAATATTAAAGTAACCTGTTATTCATGGATCAAATATTAGCTAACCAATGGCATTAAACAATTTAGTGAAAAAAATGTCAACGTGGTGTTTGAAAGTTCTAAATAATAATTCATCTAAAAAAAAGATGACTTAGTAATAATTTTCTAATTGTTGACAACGTGGATGTTTTGAGTAAAATACTTTGGGACAATCTCGTCCATTGATTTGATACAAAAATTATAGCCTATACGTGCCAATTTTTCCATTTTTGATTACGTCATAAAATTTTAATTTCAGCACAACGGCTGATGGAAATCACATTCAACTCTGCACTAGTGATTAGTATTGATATTTACACAAGTGTAAATTACTTTATGCAACTTATTTATTTAAAATTTTACTGCCTTCCGTGATATTTACTAGTGATCGGTCGATTCATTTCGTGATACCTTGATACCATCGATAATTGGGGGTATCGAATATCGAGTGGGTGATTAAAAGTAGAAGCGAGTATCGAAAATATAGAAATATCTCGAAAAATGCTTGTAAAAATAGAAGAATTCGCAATGAAATTGATTAAAAATATGTTTACTAGCCCACGTCTATGAAACATAGGGATTGTAGTGTCGACACACTTAATTGGCATGCTACTATAGGAAAAATAAAAATAAAGCTTGGCATCAAAAACTGAGGCCGCGGCGGTGGTGTAGAATTGGTACAGTAGATAGTACTAGTACTACTTGGCTGCTGAAATCCACCCCATCAACTGAATCAAAAAATGTAGAAGAGGAGGTTACAACTTTTTTTAAACGAACCCATGCTGCTACCTAGTGTCAATATTTTCAGTTACTGGAAGGCTCGAATCATTTTACCCAAATCTGAGACAGCTTGCATTACAGTATTTCTGTGTTCCCCCGCCACTGTTTTCTCCGAGAGGCTGTTCAGCACAGCAGGTCTGATCTGTGACCAAAGAGAAACAGGCTGGTTCTTGAGCCAGTTAAAATGTTGGTTTTCATAAATACAATTTTGCAGTTGGGAAAGAAAGTTTAGTTAAAAAAACTTTGAACATTAAGGACAAGTATTTCAGAAATTTGTCTTTGTTCTTTTTACGTGTTACTTGTATAAAATAGTATTATTTAATAGTTTTAGCCCAATATTGGTACGGCTTCTTCAAGTATATAGTAGTGCTAATTATTGTAGTATGGAAATTATGTGTCTTTTCTTAACATAGTGCATAAACTAGACTATATTAAAAAATATCAGTGTGGTTAATCCTAACTAATGGGTTATATTGACTTTAGTATCGGTATCGAGTATCCAAAAAAGTGGTACTGACCCATCTCACCTCATTCATAGACATTTTTAAAAGAAGACTTCTTTCATCACAAAGATGTTCCAACCAAAACTTGTTTTTCCCTCCAAAAAGCTCACGTTTTTTCCAACCTCACATGTAAAAAGTATATATACAAGGTGGGGTAAAAACAATTATGATCTATACTCTAAAAGGAGAAAATTGTAGTGTGTAGTTTGATTTTATTTAGCTAGTGAATATTTACTTTTCAATTAAAGTGTTAATTTTCAAGATACTAATCGTCTAATTCTTTCGGCCCCACCCTGTACAATTAACTCACAAGAACAAGGTTTATTTTCAATGAGAATACAGTGTAAGGTCAAAATAATACCAGAATACATTAGTTACATGAAGAAATGGATGTCTAATTTGTTCCGTTTAGATAATTAATTTGATAAATCAAATGTAGTTTAAATATAAGGTCCAAGATTCCAAGACCACAATTTTACAACGGCTGCAGGTGAGTTGCGCAAACACGAGTTGTTTACCTCTAAAGATACAGTTGAATTGCAACCCCACATTTTTAGTGCCACGTACTAATTGTATCCTGGGCTGTTGACCTAACCTAAATTAACCTAAACAAGCCAAATAAAGCTTCAAATTTTGCCCAAATCGAACGACAAGAACTGAGGAGTTTGGATATTACGAGGAATGTCGACATGAGACGATGCTAGTTTATATCTGAAATTTAAGACAGCATGATAGAAAGCATATTGCTAATTAGGTAGACGCAACTCATACCTCTCTCTAAGTGAGTGGGCCTCAATTCGTACGTGTTTCTCAAAAGGCTAGGCAGCAGCTCGTACAGGATTTCAAGGTTAGGCCGCAACTCATCTACACAGTTTACAACTTGAACGTTTATATGGATATGTCGTATGGGGATAATTTGCATGATTACCTTCTTCTGTGAATCTATCCTGAGACAGTTATCTTTCATTTCCCTAGGTCCTGAGCATAGTTTTCATACTTTTGTAGCTTATGCTTTCCTGATATCTGTTAGCATTCCAAACCTTCTTCTACCACTTCATCATTGTCTCTACATCTTCCCCTCCATGATCCTATTCATTCAACATTCCCTACACAATGTGTGTGGCCGTAGAAGATGTTTTTCTCTTCGTTATCGTCATTATCAAACTTCTTTCCTCTTCTGCCCTCCTCAACACCTCCTCATTTCACCTTCTCCACAACCACATTTCAAAACCCTCCAAATACCTTTAATCCCTCTTTATGATTGTCTCCGTCTCAGATCCTTGTCCCCACACTTCCCACGAAACAGTTTGCAAACCTTTTTCTTAGCTAAATCTAAGTTCTCTCCGCTGTCAGTAATTCCCTCACCCTTCCACATGCTTCTTCCTTCAGAGCATCCTGCTTTTAACTTTCTCCGTGAAGTATCTATTCCAAGTCACTACCTTAGAAAAGAGATTATCTTGCTTATGTATACACAACCATTGAGTAGAGACCATAAACTCGTCAAGTCAAAATACAAACTAACAAACAAATTTTCATTCACCAAGCGAACCAAATGGTCAGTCTTGTCTTGTCTGTTTTTCTGGTATTGACCAGAGATAGAATCCTGGCTGGATGTTATTAGGTGTTTCTTACTAACAGCTGTTCTTACTATCCCTCCAAGTAAACGTGGTTAAGCTTGTTTCAAATATTACCTTAGTCAAATCTACCCCTTCAGTGTAAAAGTGAAGAGAGCGTAGACGGGCATTAAACTAAGACGCAAAGAACATAAATAAATTTACATGTATATATGGCTGTTATTTTAGTACAAGTGTTTATGTTAAACGGAGATATTTCAACTGCTTTCCGAAGACTAAATTGCCAAGAATATAAATTACAATTAATAATACGGCTTCGTTCGGGTAAATTTTTCAAAATTATATTAAAATTAATTTCTTCAGATCGTAGAGTATGTTTATAAAATAAATTTAAAGCTCTATAGGTACAAGTAATTTAATAACTGACACATTATTTGTGTAGAATTGATTTTTGATATTATTTATAATTTTAAAATTTAAATCCATTTATTTCTTTGAATTATAATTAAAAGTGGAAGAATATAAATATAGCCTACATATTTTAACCTGTTCGCAATATTAACACTAATGAAAATATAAACAAAAAATTAAATTAAATACAAATTGCAAAACCTAAGTTAAAAAAAGGGTTTTGGGATTTTCCCACTCATTGTAAAAATTAAATTTGCGCCTGTACTATCAATACCAAAAAAGGACTGATGCATAACAAAGGACTTTGATTTCACAACAATATTACGTTAACGAATGTTTTTTGTCAACCACTGAGATATCCAGGAATCGTCCCATGCCTAGGGTTATTATTCACTCGTACTAAGCCAAAGGTACCGGGTTCGATTCTCGTATCCAGGTGTCATTTTTAAATTTTCAGAATACAAAATTGCTTTGTTTAAAAATGAAGCGATTATATTTTCTATATTTAAATTTGACTAATGTTACTTAAAATTCTTATTTAATTTTTTTTTAAATATTTTACAATTTTTATTTTCAAGTATTTAGCTATAATAACAAATTTTTTCTATCTAGTTGGGCTAATATATGAAATGAATACTGAGTATTACCCGCTTCGGTGGCCGCATGGTCTAATGCGCTACTCTCGCAGTAGGCTTGACTGCCAATGACAGGGAGATAGAAATTCGAATCTCAGTCAGGCGTACTGAGGGTGGTTTTGTTCCAAAATTGCTTTCCCCTCTCACTTCACGTAAACGCGGGTACATTTCCCATAAATCTCACCTTCCTAATCATAAAATAACCAGCGTAATTAGCACATAAGCGTAGGCTACAACCCGAAAGGATAGCAAGACGCGGTGCTAATGTAAAATAAGGATTATTTAGTCCTTCAGCCGGCTAGTGTTACCCACCCCATCTGGGAGAAAGCACATGTCCTAGGGAAGTACTGAAAGTGCGGTAGTTTCCCGTTACTTTTCGAATGCAAGAGATTTATTACTCTAATTTCAATAACCAATTTTTTTCACTCGAACTGAGTAAAAGTGCCCAGATTAAGGTATATAGCTAGAGTAGGTTGACCGTGGTGGTTTGGGGGTAAGGTTCTCACCTCAGGCCCGAGCCCAGCTGAGGTAGACAGATTTTTCTTGAGCAATATAAGTCCGTAGCACAACTTCCTTCGAGGGGAAGTGAAGCCGTCGGCCCCCTGTCGATTGTGGAATATAATATAGCCCTAAAAGGTTTGTGAAAATACCCTTCCAGGCAAAATTGGTAGGCCCTTTTTCTCTCTCTCATAGAAATTTAGTGTGGAAGACAATGGGGAACCACCACACTTCCTTAACTCCATGGAATTACTACCAGATAGTGAGGGTAGCACTAACCAGCCGAAGAGATGAGTGATTACCTAAACGTCGATTGGATAGAAATAACATCTAACTAATCTTCAGATTGTTGACATAAGAAGAAAGTAAAATGAAGGTGGATAAAAAAGTCAGTTGTAGATTTGAGTAAATATATAAAGGAATGTTATGAGATAAATTTTATAAACTGGTCACCCCTAACAATTGTATCGGTGGGCACATATATCAAGATTACAGTGTCATAGATCCTGACTTTCCTTTGACGGAGTCAAGGTTGGAATACCGACCGAGCCTTCTTAGATGGTTTGTTTCATATCATTTCCCACTCCCTATCCAATCAAATACATGCTCTAAATTTCAACTTACTCATATATTTTTCCACAAGTGTTAATATTTAATAGCTAGAAGTAAGACTTGCTGTACCAGAATAAACACACCTCTAGATATTCTGTGGGTAGCTACATTTATAAAAAAAACAACAACAACAAGGATACACGTTTAAGGAGACGCCAGTCACAGTTAAGGTTTTACTTTGTTTTTATTAATTAAAAATAAGGTTTAAAAACTGTTTATTCAATTAATATTGCAATTATAATTTATAATAAATATTAAATCAGCTAATTTTAATTTCAAAATTTATGGCCTTGATTAAAAAGTGAGGAGATTTTATAAATCCTTATGCATATTTTATTAAGAATTCCCGGAGTGTTTTTTATTTTCCTAGATGCACTTAGTCCTTTACCCTCTAGCGCCGAACAAGAAAACCACTGAAGATTTTACACATCCTGCGGGGAAAGCAACAGCATTTCTTTATACATTTTTAAACACTTGCGGTGAAATTTGACGGTGAAATCAATTTAAAAAAAAAAAAAAAAAAAAAAAAAAAAAAATGTGAACTCATGGTTTTTTAAACGTTTGAAGTTTGAAAAGGGTCGCTAAACCCAAAAGTAGGTTGAGTATTTTTTTTTTCAGGGTGAAAACAACACTTTTGCATTAAATAAGAGTTTTCGGTCAAGGGTTCAAGGGTTGAGAGGTGCATCTGTTTGAGTTTCAAATGGGTTTGTTAAAGTTTAGGCGTTGTTTTCAATTATTCAAGGGTTGGTCACTGGAGGTTTTAGGGGGTAGAATAGAGGGGGTTGTGGCTGTGACACGATAATACGAAGGTTGTACCACCTTCCAATTGAATATTCAACAAGTTAGGGGACAGAAGATCAGCCGAGGTTTGAAGGAGAGGGCGCGTAAATGTTATTTATGCATCCCTGCTTCATACCTTACCGTTGTTAAATTTTAGGGTAGAAATACCAACTGTAAGCATTTACAATGCACTAAAAGAAGTGTTGATGTTTATGTTGATTGTTAAAATAATCATTTTGAAATGTAAATATTATTTGTTCGTATATGCTGTTAAAGATCAAGGATTTATGCAACAAACTTCTTAAAATGTTTTAAATCTTATATAAACATTATTTAAATTAATACTCTTTTAGGTACACGATAAAATGGGTCAAACATACTGTAGTTGCATAGCTAATTCAATGTATTACATTTAATTTTTTGCCATTTGATTACATTAACACAGCTGCATAATATCACAAATAATGTTGTCAACATATGTACTTATTATCTATGTAATTAAACGAATCAAATAAAATTATCCAAATATAACAGTTCGGAGTTCCTATCCCAAAAATGTATTGATTCTAAATAATATTAAATATGAATAAATAAGGCCAAACACGTTAAAATTAATATATTCATAACATTACATCTTGTCACAGTGTTTTAAGACATTCGTCAACTTGAATTACTTTTTTATTACATTTTTATAAAAATCAATTCTTTTTTAATCGAAACGATTTAATTTTTATTAATATTTCCATACAAATTTTTATATTTGAATAATATTTACATATTTAAGTATTATATGTATATACTTAATTACGTTTACGAAAATTAAGTACTTTTATAAATTTATGGAAAACCGTTCGCTATCAAAATATTGCTATCAATAACTTATTTAAAAAAAACCTCGACCGATACAAACTTTGTCTTAGACAAAATAAATAGCTTAGTCTATTAGCCCCTTAGACAATATTTGAATACCTATAAGAAAACAATACATAATTTATTCAGGCCCTTCCAAGGATATATCATCCCTTTAAATTAATCCAAAAAATCGTTTAGGTGCAATTTAATTAAATGATTCTAAACGTATTCGAGTTTGAAGAATCCTCAGATATTAATTAGCAAAATAATTAATAAAATATATTAAGATTCTTTGTATTAGCATGCCTTCATGTGAATATAAAAACAAATATTTAAAACTACCTATAATATAAAATAAGGGGCAGAAATACAATGGAATGCATCCAGGAATTTGATAATTCATAAGAGCTTGTTTAAACATTTTATAAGATACAAACAATGTTTTTCGCCCAAAATTGATCATATTTTAATATTTTATTAGTGTTAGTATATAAATATAGATGATATATATCAAAAGTCATAGCTTAAGATAGCATGACGTGACGTATGTATACGTGAAAGAAGGTCTAGTAGCTTTTCTAGATATCATATAAGGCCCTTTCTATGAAAATTGAACTTTAATACTCCACTCCACTACCTTCAAAATATAGCAAAAAGTTTGAGGTTCAGATCCACGACATCCAACTAAGCATAGTTTTTATTTCCGGGAGTGGGGTTGATATGGGGTCTGTAAGAGGGAGATAATTGTTGGGGTGTTTCATACCCTCCCTTCTAAAATGCGCGAGTGATACTCCCCACGTATCCAGAAAAATACCAGGGTACAGAGCAATATCATCCCGTTTGTGATTACCGCACAACTGACATTTTCAATTATCTCTCCGGACATCTCCAGCGGTGGATTGTATAGGTCTGCCGGGAAGAGGAATACCAAACTGAATATTCAGCACCTTTTCAAGCCGGCACAGAGAGTTAGAGAGGTTGGGTGGTGGTTTGGAGGAGGGTTAGGGAGGGAGAAGGGATCAACCCAGATTCCGGCTCACATTCTCGTTACAGGACGGTACAGACGGCTAGGGGAGATTCAACCGGAATTTGTGGGAGGTAAGTGGAAACCTAGCAAGGGAAGACGAAAAATTGATAATTGCCAAGTACTGTAGCCTACTTAAAAATTGAATAATGCGCTTTACTTCTTCCTATAAGCCTATGGCGGGGAGACTATAATGTTTACTTTATCATTTAAAATAAAATTATATCAATACCTGTTAACGCAATGTAACTGCTTGATTATCAACTAAAATAAGCTACCTCACTACATCCTATCTCTTTCAGGTCCATTCTGGTGCTATTCTCCCATCTGCGTCTAGCTCCTCCCAATTGTGTCTTCCCATTGAATTTTCCAGTCAATACGTCGAACACGGATCTAGTATATTCCATGTGTACTGCACGTCCTGCGCGTCATAGCCTGCGAGATTTTATTACCCTAACAATGTCTGGTGATGAGTACTGGTTATGCAAAGTATAACAATGTCTGGTGATGAGTACTGGTTATGTAAAGTATAACAATGTCTGGTGATGAGTACTGGTTATGCAAAGTATAACAATGTCTGGTGATGAGTACAGGTTATGCAAAGTATAACAATGTCTGGTGATGAGTACAGGTTATGCAAAGTATAGCAATATCTGGTGATGAGTACAGGTTATGTAAAGTATAACAATGTCTGGTGATGAGTACTGGTTATGCAAAGTATAACAATGTCTGGTGATGAGTACTGGTTATGCAAAGTATAACAATGTCTGGTGATGAGTACAGGTTATGCAAAGTATAACAATGTCTGGTGATGAGTACAGGTTATGCAAAGTATAGCAATATCTGGTGATGAGTACAGGTTATGTAAAGTATAACAATGTCTGGTGATGAGTACTGGTTATGCAAAGTATAACAATGTCTGGTGATGAGTACAGGTTATGTAAAGTATAACAATGTCTGGTGATGAGTACTGGTTATGCAAAGTATAACAATGTCTGGTGATGAGTACTGGTTATGTAAAGTATAACAATGTCTGGTGATGAGTACTGGTTATGCAAAGTATAACAATGTCTGGTGATGAGTACTGGTTATGCAAAGTATAACAATGTCTGGTGATGAGTACAGGTTATGCAAAGTATAGCAATATCTGGTGATGAGTACAGGTTATGTAAAGTATAACAATGTCTGGTGATGAGTACTGGTTATGCAAAGTATAGCAATATCTGGTGATGAGTACAGGTTATGTAAAGTATAACAATATCTGGTGATGAGTACAGGTTATGTAAAGTATAACAATGTCTGGTGATGAGTACTGGTTATGCAAAGTATAGCAATATCTGGTGATGAGTACAGGTTATGCAAAGTATAGCAATATCTGGTGATGAGTACAGGTTATGTAAAGTATAACAATATCTGGTGATGAGTACAGGTTATGCAAAGTATAGCAATATCTGGTGATGAGTACAGGTTATGTAAAGTATAACAATATCTGGTGATGAGTACAGGTTATGTAAAGTATAACAATGTCTGGTGATGAGTACTGGTTATGCAAAGTATAACAATGTCTGGTGATGAGTACTGGTTATGCAAAGTATAACAATGTCTGGTGATGAGTACAGGTTATGCAAAGTATAGCAATATCTGGTGATGAGTACAGGTTATGTAAAGTATAACAATGTCTGGTGATGAGTACTGGTTATGTAAAGTATAACAATATCTGGTGATGAGTACAGGTTATGTAAAGTATAACAATGTCTGGTGATGAGTACTGGTTATGCAAAGTATAACAATGTCTGGTGATGAGTACTGGTTATGCAAAGTATAACAATGTCTGGTGATGAGTACAGGTTATGCAAAGTATAGCAATATCTGGTGATGAGTACAGGTTATGTAAAGTATAACAATGTCTGGTGATGAGTACTGGTTATGCAAAGTATAACAATGTCTGGTGATGAGTACTGGTTATGCAAAGTATAACAATGTCTGGTGATGAGTACAGGTTATGCAAAGTATAACAATGTCTGGTGATGAGTACAGGTTATGCAAAGTATAACAATGTAACCGCCTCCACTCTCCTTTAGCCAAAATATTAAATTATTTATTTGAGGGATTGCTATTATAGTATAACTTTAGTAGAAATGTTTCACTGAAATACCCTTTTCACCAGCGGAATACTATTATGCAGAGAAATTCTAGGAAATACTTAAGGTCTAAAACACCGCATTTACTACCAAAATCAAAGTACAGATCGGGGCCACCTAGTATTTATGGTACTAATAGGTTTCCGAATAGAAATATAAGAAAATGCATGAGTTGTGGTGATTACATTATAACACATCGCACTTGACATATGACGGAGTAATTGTGTTTCGAAACCTTGCCACGAGAACTGAGGGTGAATTACTACACTTGATTTTACCATCCTCTCCATACACTTATGTGGGAGTATTTTATCCAAAATACACTACTCATTCCTAACCCTTAGATTAGGACATTATCAATCCTTGTGTTTAACGTATCAATTAAAAGTAAAAAATAATATTTCTAACCACACCATGTTAGTGATAAAATATATTTTGAAATGATATTATTTATCAAAACATTTCTCAAGATTACTTGTATGGTACAACTGAATTTCCTATTAAGTTTGCGCTGATCAAGTTTATAAGTAGTTTTACAATTTAATAATATAACTCCATTTGTTACCTATAGTAACAATTAGATATTATTATGTTGATGACTTAGCCCTGTTACTCGGTTTAAAATGTAAATATTCCCGAGGTAGACTGTCCACTATCAGTAAAAACAACCTTCAATATGTATGCAATAACAGCAAATCCAAACAACATATACAATGTGTTTGATTAGTCAGTGCCCAGTAAGCTTGTTACCACACGTGTTAGAACAGTAATGTTTCCATCCCAAAAATACACAACTATCGTTGATTGTTCTTGGGACTTGATCGTTGAGGGTAATAAACCCTCTCCTGGTGATTAAATACTATAGTCTTACGTCTAGCTCGAGATGTTAAGGAGCTCATAGCGTAGGACTGTGTAATATCGAGGTCGTTATGCTTTAGAACTTATCGCTGGAGGCCGGATTTCATGTAACTAACTTAGAGAATCACGGCCAGTTGTGTAGTTAAACGACATACATAGAATTATGAGCAAAATCCAGCATGCAGAGGAGTGGGTGGGCATTAACGAAGCAAGCGGACCTCCCGGAAATTGTGACATAACAGACCTTACCCATGGCTATTTAATAGCTTTCTAGTATTTGTATGTGTAATTATTATTCAAATACGAGCACATGGAGCTTGGATGGGATAGCCAAGAATTCCTTATTTTCATAAGGTTTATTTTATAGTAACAAACACGGCATCTGAACGCTCTACGAATCTAAGAGGACATTTAAATAAACAGTATATTCAATACTTACTAGCGTGGGTCGATTAATACATTTCAATTTTCGTCGATATGGACAACATTTATCAAATATTGTTTTGCCATAATGACCCCACTGTCTTTGTTGTGTTCAAGCTGGCGCTCCTAGTAGCAAACAGGAGAACTAGCATGTGAGAGAGAAGATAAAGCCCAAACAAGAGAGAGGGAATCTGTTGACATTATTTAAAACGCTGCGAGGTTCAAATTTTGTGAATTGTCAATTTTAAAAGAAAAGTTAATATCTTATAATTTATATTATATTTTCAGAATTCTTAGCTTTTCCATGATTATTTCTTACCTCTCAATTTTGATATTATCAGTTTGAATCTATAGTTTCGTGAGTGGTATTATTTTTTGGTAGGAGCTCACCTCTTCAACTTAGTGTGGAACATTTTGAATTGACCCTGAGGGAAGTGAGCTGGTCCGATTCAATTTTTGATCAAGGTTCTTTATCTTAACATCGTTTTAAAGATGCCATTAAACACAGTTGTAAATTTTACCACAAAAGTAAATATTAACTAAATGTTGTTAAAGTTGAATGTTGATTTGTCAACAGTTAGCCCTATATCCCAACTAGGACTTAGAATGTTTGTGTGGAGAATTATTAAATATTAATAGTATTGTGAAGAATTTTATTTTTCAATGCATTTCTATAGTATTTTTTCAACCAAAGACCAACTCAATGGGAGAGAGGTCTCTATTTTTATCTGATAGGTATCCATTCCTAGGTCAAGCCATCCAAGAACGTCTATGGGTTAGAAATATTCTAAAAAACTGAACTACCATCACCAAAGTTATTTTCTACGTCATAATTATTTACTAACACGTTTATATTTTCAAATATATCACTTTTGTCAACCTTCTTTGGACTATTTCTGAAATTGTTGAACTCATGATATTTTGTTTTTAAAATCTCAAGGATAAAATTTTCCAATCTTAGTTATTAATATAAGCAATTAGGAGAAATAATAAATTTTGTTGTACTTGAAACCATAATTTATTTTTACTTGTTTGCATTAAATATTGTGCGTCTAACCCGAATGGGTAGTAAGACGCGGTGGTAATAATAATAATAAATAATAATAATGATGCATTTAATATTAAAAAAAAGTTTATTTTAACATTGGTGCGTAAACATTGTTACCTGACTTAAAATTAAATATAAAAATTTCTACATAATTATATTTATATTTTTACATTTGAAGTATTTTTTATGTTACTTTAGAACTGTATTTATTTGAGCTCCACAGGCAGGTGATGTTGTTTAACCTAAGATTACATAAATGCTCTAACAAACTATTGTAAACAATATTCCGTCCTGATTCATGTATTCATGAAGATGGCGAAGTATTACGATTCGTTTCTCTATGTTGGTCCCCTGACGGCAGTTTTTATAGCCACTACGATGATATATGTCTTCAACTAAATTCTTATTTTATCTCCATATTCCACTACTGAACTTTCTACAACACTATTTTGTTCTTGTCATATATTCATAGCATATTTCATTCCTGCCTGTGCTCGAACCCCGATTTTTCTTTCCAATATCCACCTACATTTGACTGTCTCCGTATCTACATACAAAAACTGAACTTAGCTGCAACCAAGTGGCACTTTGCAAAACTACCTCGTCTACAATTTCTGAGGCGCTAAATTTGGATGAACTAGTGAAATCATTCCTCTCTATAAACCTTCATTGTTTTGCAACCTTTATGGTTTTCTTTGTTGAGTTACCGTGACGATTGTTAGAAAGAAAAAGAAAAAAGTGGACAATAGAGAAGGAAGCTGAAAAATAAAAAGACGCTTGGGTTTTCACGAAAGAAATGAGTGCAAATATTGTAAACAAAGTTCAATTAGCTTTTGTGTTTAATATATTTTTCTAATTAGTAAAATTACATTTTGTTGGTACACCTGATTTGCTTCAGTTCGAAAGATGTCATTTACCGCTCCTAGCGGACACTACACTTTGTTTAATTCTATTATTTTTTTCATAATTTCTGGTCCTGCACGGTCCATAACACTATTTTAAACATTTTTAAAGATAATATAAACTTCAACCTGAACCCGGACTTACTTAGAAGACTATGACAATCTTATAATCCTCGCTAACATTAGAATGGCTCCAGCAAGTTTTAGACGATAACTTGGCCGGTCCCACTGCGCTTGCGCGGACACAGAACAGATGAAGCCAGCGCGCATGCCCTGCACCCCGATGTCGACATGTGGATTACCACCCGCATGCCCCTCCCCATACCCAAGCGTACAAATTATTTCGTACAAGGGAGTGAGCGTAAGGCACACATGGTTTGGGTTGATGGACCACCGCCCGACCTTAAAACTGGATGTTTCACGTCAAATTCTGTCTTTCGTCAATAATGTTTCATTCTGGATTCCTAGCTTCATAAAATCATCTTTATTTCTGTCCTTTTTCTTTTCCCATTCATTTGACCTTTCTTAAGAGTATTAGTTATTTAGCTCACCTGGTTTACCAATTTTTCTTTCTTTATGCTACCGAAGGGGCCTTACAAAAGCCCGCGGAATTGATGCCGGGAGGCGAAAAAAGGCGCTATAAGTGACTAAGGAAGATAGTGTGTTGGATTGGTGCTTTGGCGTAAAAAATAAGTTTTTAAGTAGAAAGTTTTCACGGATCGGCATTAAATCGTGTCTCAAGATGAAGAAGGGACCACAGTCTTCACAGAAAAACCATTCGCGGCCATCCTCGACGGCTACTCTATAATCTACGGAGCATACCAATACCCAGGGTGATATTCAACCATACTTCTCTCTACTCTACCTATTCTATAATTTTTTCTATCATCTGATCCAGAGTTAAATCACTTGAAAAACACGTACAAATTTTATATATATATTTTTTCTTCTCTTTCTACTAGACTACTCAGTTTTTCCAGATCTTCACATTTAATCTACACCCCCTGAAGACACTTAAATCGGACAGATCACGGGTTCTGGACCGTGCAAGGCCAGCGTGTTTTTTTTGGTCATTTTATAACAGTTTTTTTTACCTAAGTTAAGAAAATCTTATATATATAATTTGTAAGGGTTAGCATTATAACTTAACCATGACGTCTGGTAGGCAGGTCAAGAATCTTTTTTTCTATAATAAAGTTCTAGGTCCTATAAAATACTATTCCCCAGAAATATTTCGTTATGTAAGGTATTTTTTTAAGTATACTTTTTTTTATCACGGCATAGGACTCATTGAGCAAAAACCCCTTTCGCCTGGTTTATATACTGTAGGCAAAGATCTTGCTGGTTACCTATCCGGACAGCACCCTGGACGAGCCGTGGAGATCCGCAGTGCCTGGCAGGTGGGTGTAGAGAGGGTAGGGAGATCATTTCAGAGCACAGTTTGGAGAAAATAGTGCCTTGCCAATTTCAAATCCCCCCGAAGATATTTTTGTTATTATTATTATAGTCTCAATGCTTATTTTATATTTTTTGTTGAGGTTACCCTAAGCCCCAGATAATCTAAGGTTTAGGCCTATGTTGATTCAATTTGAGGACTTATTATTACAATACAAATGGTTGAATTTGTGGTATAAAGTTTTCCGTTCCATCAGCGAGCGCCGCCGGTTGGAGTTGAGGACTGGACCTCATTTTTCTCTCAAGCGGGGGAGATTTGTGAGAGGGATGAGCGGTTTTGTTTATTTTGAAGATATAGAGGTGTGAGTGCTGCAGCCATGGTCAGGGAATGGTATGCATCTTGTTTTAACCCCATCACCTCAAGTACTACATACAGGGAAACGAGTGAGATGTTTTATTATTATTGACAGTTCAGGACCACTAATTTGCGGCTACCACCAATTAATATATGTTACTCACCTAAAGGCTCTTATGCCACAATGTTCACAGCCTGTAATTATAATTTATCTTGGTACCAGATAGGTAGGACAATTTTTTATTCACAACTGCCACAATTAAAAATATATATGCACACTGATTACTTGAGTCTTAGATGTTTTAAATTTCTTTGTACTTACCATAAGATTTTCTTATGTTTTTTATTTCACTAAAATCTAAAATAACAACCCAAATTTAGGTAACAACATTTTTTATGATTGTTTTATTTGACAAACTTTCTTTTTACATTTATATTCAACCCTTTTTGTGAGGTTGTTGGTGATTTTCAAGGCCATAATAAGAGTCATTTTACTTGTGAGTATCACTTATCTCAATGGCGTCCATTCTTTTATTACCCTGTATTTAGTACTACACGACGGGATCCGGTATTACTGTGTAAACACTTCACAGGGTAAGTTTCCTTGGTAATTATATCCATCTCTACCGGACCAAATATCCTTCCTCTTTACATCACTGCGGATACCTTGAGAAGTTAGAGTTTCATTTTTCAGTTGTTCTACCGACTGAGTTTGCTCGAGCTATAATAGGGATCTTTGTCCCCCACCCCTCCCTCTTATATCTTTACATTATATAAAATATTATTTTATTTATTTTATGTTTATCCTCTTACATCCACCACTAATATGCTGTCCAACTACCAGAGTAAGTCAGAATGTTGCTATGACAACCAGGTAAGTTCAGTGAGGTTGTTCTTAACCCAGTAGTCCAGATATTGTAAGAGTATCGTTCATCTGGGCAATAAGTTCATTTTAATTTCCGCCCTCCTTTTACATAAGTTGAGCCAATGTTACATTATATTTATTTGAAAAACCTAGGAGTTTATAGCTATTTTAAGTACTGTGTTAATTTTTACATTATTATATCATAGTATTGACCCAGGTTCTATTTACTTGGTGACCTGGTGGTCTAAGGGTAAGGTGTCGGAATTCTGTGCTGGGGGCCCGGGGTTCAATCCTCGGTACCCAGCACAGATTTATCTGATTGTCAAACCCTTCCTTCACCTCTGACAAGACGTGTATTAATCACAACTTTGAATGTGGAGAATGCCAGGCCTCCACCGTGGTTCGGATTCCACGTTAAACTGTAAGTCCTTCATTTCATCTCAGTCACATTAGAGTAAGTGCATATAGCCCGAATGGGTAGTAGGACTCGGTACTACTACTGCTACTAACTACTGCTACTACTTACTAACTAAACTACTACTACTACTACTAATAATATAATAATAATATATCTATTTATTTTAATACATGTTGCTGACATGATGGTCTCACTTATAATGTGTATCTTATTTTATACGTGACTATCATCACGATATTATTATTATTATTAGCACCGCGTCTTACTACCCGTTCGGGTTATACGCTCTTACGCTAATGTGTAATGGTAGGGTGATTGTGAGATGAAATGGAGGACCTACAGTTTAACGTGGAATCCGAACCACGGTGGAGAGCTGGCATTCCCCACATTCACAAGATAACTTGTCAGAGGTGAAGGAAGGGTTTGGTAATCAGATAAATCTGTGCCGGGACCGAGGATTGAACCCCGGCCGCCAGATCATCACGATAGTCCATACATTTGTTATATACTTTAACAGGTACTTTATCAATAAAACCCTCTTATCTTTCTTAGATTTACTATTCGCAATGGCTCCTTGAGGAACAGCTACACAAGTCCGGACCGCACCGCTCCGGCGCTGACGAATCGTCGAGAGAGAATTGTTCTACACTTTTGCTAAATGTGCGGGAGCTTCCGAACTTTGTTTTATAGTAAAATTAGCCATTTCTTTCACACGTGTGACGCTGTAGTCATGTTTCCAACATTACGTACAAGATAAACAATATTATATACAACTTATTGAACAACAAACATTCTTCTTCTTAATTATTTATGAAAATAGGTGAAACCCTATGCAAGTAAAAATACAAACTTATTTCGTAATAGAACTCATTCTATAAAGAATATAAAAATGGTTAGAAAATGTGACTCGTGTGGACATACCTTTAACCTTCCCTCCATGACCATCAATTACAATAAACGCCAAAGGGGAAGCGGGCAGCGACACTACGTTCATTATTTGTTGACCACCAGTCTACAAGATCAGTACCGGAAGTTACAACTATCTCCACACAGATAACGTGTTTTTTAATATTAAAACAGTAGCGTTACATTAAAGTAAGGGCACGATTAATCAGATTGAGTTTTATTTTCGTATTTAATTTAGTTAAATATTATTTTGAAACTGGTTTTTAAAACTGCAAACGTATATCAGCAAGGAATTTTTCCACTAAGTTACGGTTTATATTTGTTAGTCTTTAATTTGATCAAATATAACCAAGATTAAATATTTTCTTTTGCAACGTGGATCTCGGTATTTTCTTTGTTTTGAACTTTTTTTTTGTAGTATTTTATTTATATGTAAATAATATTTCAATTATTTATTTAAACTTAGCTCTCCTTTCTATATCATATTAAAGCCTATAAAAAGCTACGAAAAATATTTAAAATTAAACCTTAGCGCCTAATCATTCCTTTGAATTGATATAATACTAGAAGACAAGAAAATCTATTAATTTTTATAGTAAAAAATTGAGTTAAATGGAAGATAGAGTAAGAGGTTTTGAATTTAATAAAATCTGATAATTTCAATGAATGATAGATATCATGGTTCGGTGGCCATCTGGCTTAGGACGTCACTCTTGCAATATCAATGATGGTGAGATCAGTTTTTTAATCCGGGTCGGGTGTATTGAGGCCGATTTTAGTTAACTGGTTTCCCACGCTTCTTCCACTCAAATGCGCAAATACTCGTTTTACATTCAACTTTCCATAACACATTACGTAGTTAGTTCTTAGGCGTATAACCCAAACATATACTAAAAGGACGAAAAATCTTGCTTAATATCTTTGTGAAAATATAATTATTAAATGTAAAGCTGGAAACCTTAACAGCTTTAGCCAGTGTTTTATATCTTTTGGGTAGAGAATAATAAATTGTCTCTATTTGTTTAAGATCGATTGGTTTTAAATATTTTGATAAGACATTGCTGAATGCTAACAAAAGCAGGCTGACCACTATTTTTTAAAGCAAGTAGCTTGAATTTTTGTTTGGAAGTTTGAGATGGCTAGTAAACATTTTATACTTGGAAGATTGATAAGCTTACACATATAAATTAATACAATACCCTTAGGGAATTATTTTTCTACTAAGTAGTTTTAGCACAAGAATATTTAAAAAAAATAGACAAATATATTATTATTTAAGATTCGGATGGACATTTCGAGGTTTTGCAAATCTCTCCTTCAAGTAGTACTATGTATTATCACCTCACTATAGTTGCGCTACTGTAGCTATGGCAGTCACCACATCGACCCCTCTCATCCATTCTATACTTCAACCCTTTCAGAGTGTACTTACATTCCAAAGTTAATGCCCTAATCTTTTCAACTTTGTTGCTTGCTGGACAACAAAAGACAATCTATCACCGATGCACTCTCCAAGGAGTGGTGGCGAGTTTTGAGCCAAGATCTAGGTGTTTTATAGAATTACATCTAAATTCAAACGACAAGGGCTCGGATACCTGTCAAATATAATTTTTATTAATTTCCTTATGAAATCGTTATTTACAGTCAATTGTGACATTTTTATTTAGTTTATTTATTACTGTAGGAATATATACAAATATATTTTCTTTGCTATATTTACAAAATATAGCCATTTCTTTTTGTATTTACAGTCGCTACTTGCGCAAACTATTTGAATACATGGTATAATGAGGTTATAATTAAAATAAGTGCACCACAATTTGTATCTAGAGAATATAGAAAAACCAAAGTGAAAACCACAATTTGTTCCAAATGATAGGCTGTTAAAAAAATTAGAAATATCTTAAAAAATCCAATGAGTCAGAAAAAGATGGCCAAATTTGGTGAAAAATTGTCATTTGTTAAATGTTATTTCAATTAAATAGAACGTACACACTGTACGCCTACTTTACTTTACAAATAGGCCATATTGTATACTTTTTTTGAAAACCATACTAACAAGAAAATTATATTCTAGGATATAACATAAATCTGAATTAAATTAAACTCGGTAAAACCACGTTTACATTTAAAATCATTAATTTATTACTATAATATGATAATAAACCATCTACAACTTAGTTTTTTTATATAGTTTCATTCAGCACACAGGTTATTAACAGCTAAATTTGATTAGGTAGAGATGAACAGAGTAGCTAAGAGAAAGTGAACCCGAATTTGCTAAAACACTGCTGCGGGTAGCTAAGATTTTTAAACAAATATTTACTTTCTCTCGACACCTCAAAGCGAAAATATTGGGATCATCAAAAATTTGAAATCGAGATATATAATCACTTATCATTGTAAAGTTGAAGTACTATTAGAGATAAAAAAATCTTTAATTTGAAATATATTTTTATAAACTCAATAAGTTCTGAGATATAAAAAATATATATATTTAATTTTTAATAGAGGCCTTAGAAAATTAATTTGATTCTTATGCTCTTTGGTTAACAAAGATGTTAACCAAAGAGCAACAGTGTAACGGTGTTCCTAGTTCATAATGCCATAGAGTAAGTAGCAGTGTATATTATTTAATTTATGATCTTTGGTGTATGTTTCTACAACAATGTGTATACCTATTATTTTGTTTAACAAATCTTACGAGTTTTTTTTAGTAAATGTCTATTTCAAGATAAAAGCGAGAGAAAGTCTTAGTAGTGCACCGGACCATTTATTTTTTATTACTAAAATATAAAATCGCCTTTAACTCTATTGCTTTTGTACCTATAATTTGTAAGACACTTTCATTATTATTATTATTATTATTATTATTATTATTATTATTATTATTTATTAGAGTTTAAAGATCGACTTATCGACACAAGTAGCATCATTAAGATTCCCTAACTCATTTTAATATGCACAACAATATCCATAATTTCTGAACTTTTTTTTAACAACCTGTATATACGTGTGTGTATGTGAGTGTAATTTTTTTTAAATAATAAGTCTTAAATTAAAATAATTTGATGATATTTTCAGGGGACAGAAATAATACCTTTGACACACACGGCTCGCCCCCCCCAAATTAAATTCGTAGATGTGCCCCTGAATCATAATATCTTTCAAATTGATCCTGCTGTAGGTACGAAAAGTCTTGTTTTTCTATAAAATATGAATAAAGCTATTTAGAAAAACATTTTTTCAAAATATATTTAGTACCACGTCTTACCACTCGTTCGGATTATACGCTTAAGTATTAATTAAGCTTATGGGTTAGGGATAAGGAAGGTTGAATTTAGAGGAAGTGAACCCTCATTTACGTGGAGGGAGAATGGAAAACCATTTTTAAACCCCCCCAGCTCACCCGACCGAGATTCTAGCTTCGATCTTCCCGTCCTCGGTAGTCTAGCTCAACACGAAATAGTGCGTTAGCTAACTACGCCACCAAGCCGGGTGTAAGTATTTTCATTTCTTCTTACAAAACCAATGTTAGACAAATATCTTTTATCTAATCAAGGACACACTGTTTACGTTAATTATTTATAAGATAATCAGATTCAAGCCTACTCTATAATACAACTTTTAACATACATCATGTATATACATGACAGGGAATATTTTCAACAACTCAGGTTTGGAGGTAATAGTAGTAATAAAGTGAAAAACAATTAGTGTCAAGTCAAGGGTTTTATCTGAACAGGATAAACACGGGGGAGGGAAGGGGGAGTAGCTGGGGTTACAAAAAAATATGGAAAGATAGATCATGACAAAATGGTTTGGGGAGGAGAGGGAGAGGTGGTTCGGATAACAGACCCATCTGGCAGGAAACGGCTGAACTTTTTCAACAATTAAGGCATAATTTAATTTGAAAATACCAAATTTTATTTAAATCCTTGTATTATAAATATTCATCGTTTATGACAGAACATTATCTAATTCTCTATAAAAATTTGATAACTTCAAAACTATATTATTGTATTTAATGTTTGATTTAATTTTAATTCAAACAGAATTACGTCTTATTGTAACCAAGTAAATATTAACTTGTAGCCGGCAAAGATTTATCTGATTACCAAACCCTTCCTTCACCTCTGGCAAAACATCTTGTGAATGTGGGGAATGCCAGGCCGCCACCGTGGTTCGGATTCCACGTTAAACTGTAGGTCCTTCATTTCATCTCACAATCACCCTACCATTACACATTAGCGTAAGTGCGTATAACCCGAATGGGTAGTAAGACGCGGTGCTAATAATAATAATAATAATAATTAACTTGTAGCTTTTTTTTATTAATATTGCTCATATTAAATTTACAAGTTAAATAGAATACAAAAAACCGAATGTTGTTATTATGTATAGTTTTTGAGGAATAGGTGTGACGTTATTTGCCACCATACGATGTATTTCCTATATTTTTCTAATTTTTGTGAATAGTTTCCAATTTAATTTCGTGTGAAATAAAGCACTTCAAAGCTCGGCCGCTGTATTGCCGGCCTGACAAATAATACTATTTACATCCATTCAATAAAGTAAAAGGACAGTAGGAACAACGTATAACATTGTTTTAAATAATTTAAATAAGGAATTTTGACTTAAGGAAGAACACTTACCTTTTATTAAACACATTAATTATCCTTCTAAGAAGTTTGTTGACGCTTCTTTTATTTATTTTCAATGTCGGCCATGACTTATTTCAACGCATGCGCAGATTTGTCAAACAAGTGAGTCTCGTTATTGTAAAATAAGAAAAAAGAGGAAACAAGGCTAGATGTAAATTTATCAAAACTAGCGCGCTTTTCAATTCTGACAGATAGAAATAAACATTTAATTCTGTAAGAATACATTGTTCACATTCTTTAGGATATATTTCAATATTAATATTAAACCTGCATTGTATTTGATTTTTATCTCTAGTCCATAGCCAACATTTTATCTTTTGGTTTAATATATTAGTTTTCTCTTTGGACTTGGAAGTAAAGAATAGAACATTATTTAAATTTGATTTTGGAAGACTTTCTGTAGGATACTGGGTTTTTCTTCCTCGGTGTTGGTCTAACATGGAGCCAAATCTGTGGAGCTCTTAATTTAAATTATTTTAAAGTGAATTAATGGTTGTAAATTAAAGTACAAGTAGCAAATGGAAAGCTAAGTGTTTGTGCAAGAACTAGACTGTTTATTTTTTGTTTAGATTGTGGAAGAATTAGCATTACTAAATTGAAACAAATTTCTGAAGTTGGTGTTGTTTCAACATGGACTAACTAATTCATGAGTGAGGTCAAGCCAACTCTTCAACTTTAAATTCACATTTTTTTTACCTTTATCAAAAAATCAGAGTTCATGTAAGAACTTTCAGAAAGACTAATTCAGAGAATTAATTAACATTTTATTTTATGTCTAAATATTGATATTTTTTTGTTTCAACAATACTGTTTATTTTGTCAAATTAGAATTATAACTATCCTGAATTCCATAGGTAGGATTGGAATGTGGTAAAAAAAGAAACAATAATAAACCCACAAAAGTTTAAATAATTGTTATCTTATACATTTATTTTTATTGAAGTCTAAATCATATTTTATTTTTAACCATCCATTTTTATTTAAATTGCTCATGTTTTATTTCAAGTATTCCCCAGTGGTCTCAAGTATTGAGAGTCGTCGTGCCACTGTCAGAATTAGCCAAGGTAAATGGTTTTTTTTTATTATTAATATTTTTTTCTCCTAGATCCTAGGAGTGGCGCCCAACAAATAGCACAATTTTTATACATCTCGACATTAACTTTGTTATGTAAACAAGATTCAGAAGACACAGAGTAAATTATTATATATATATAACACACATTTTATTTTATTTTTCGCCACAAAGGCTATATAACTTTATCGTTCTTATATAGTAGGGGTACATCAGAATATTAATATCATATTAAGAAACGAAGGCTTTGCCGTTTATCATTGAGTTAACATTGTAAGTAAATATATCATTTAAACTTATGCTACGCTTCCGGGCTGTACACATTTAATTACAGGAAATAAGAAAGGTAGAACTTAAATGAAATGTACCCACATTTGCGTAGACCAAGTGTGGTAATACTTGTATATAAATATACCTCAGTAATCCCGTGTGGGAATCAAGCACCAACAAACCAGATTATATGAGCTTTAAAGTGAGTCATAACAAAATTAATAAGATTCAGAAAATTTCAAATTGACACATAGTCACGGGAATCGAACCAGGGACCTTTAACTTACTACACCAATGCTCTAACCAATGAGCTATCCAGGGATATCTCCGTCTAAAGGGTCATTAGTCACTCATATTTTAAGGCAGAGTCTATGATGGATGTGTGGAAATCGTTGGCTACAAAATGTGATTTATTAAAATCACGGGAAATAAAATATTGGAGCCAACCAAGCCAGCTCGGTAGTTGGCTGCCACTTGTACAATTATTATAATTGCAAGGGATCGAATATTTAAGAATCAAATAACCAAAGTTATTATATTATTATATATTTTCAGAATATGATATACAGATGAGAGTAAAGCCTCACTGAAAAAAAAAATAGCTTTGACTATTTGGTTCTTAAATATGCGATCCCTTACAATTAAAATAATTATACAAGTGACAGTAATAAGCCAACATCAGAGTCGAAGGAGGCTGCGTTATCTGATAGCTCGTGGTATTAAGGTGAGGTAGAAGGGATATCAAGTGTTTTTACAGTTTTTATAGAATTGAAAGTTTTTGGCCAAAATAAATATAATATTTCTCCAGTAGCAACATAGAGTTTAGTTTTTTGCACATGCTCATATCAACAGATCTTGAATATCTGTCGAGGTTGTCTTGAAATTTTGACAAAACTTTTTAAATAAAGAGAAAATGTTTTGACAAAATTCCAGGACACCCTTGACAGATAATCAAGATCTGTTGATATTAGAATGTGCAGAAACTAAACTCTATGTTGCTACTGGAAAAATATCTGATTTATTTTGGCCAAAAACTTTAAATTCTATAAAAACTGTAAAATTACTCGCGCTCCCTTCTGCCGCACCTTAATAACTCACACATTCTTATCTGACGATCTCCGCACGTCCATCATAGACTCTGCCTTAAAATATGAGTGAAGAATGACCCTAGATACGGAATGGTTCCTGGATAGCTCAGTGGGTAGAGAGCTTTGGCGTACCAAGACAAAAGTCTCGGCTTCGTTTCCCGCGTCCAGGTGTCATTTTTCAATTTTCAGAATATATAGATATAGATGCGAGTAAATCATATTTAAAAAATAAATATTAGCTTTGACTATTTGATTGTTAAAATTAATGAGGTTTTAAAATCACTTAGGTATATTTTTACTATAGTACATTTTAATGTTACAATCAAACTTTTAACATTCTATGTTGTTCAGGTGCAAACGACAAGAAATGTGCTAGGAGTATACCTGTGAATCATTAATTAGATTGTACATAACCATTAAAAAACCTCTAATTGCCTGAATGGGAAAGCAAAAGCCTACTTTGTGTAAGCTGAACAATTTGATTGTATTAGCTATTTTAAGAAAACTAAAGAAGTTTACTTTATTTCTATTCACTGAGAGAAGTATTGCAATTAAATGGCAGCTTCTATCATTTTCTGTACAAAAGTAGCCAATATTTCAAATCTAGGCCTAGCCTATTGCATTAATAATAGTTTTTTTTATTTAAACGGTCTATGGTTTATATAAAGTAGTGCTAGGAGTACCATAATTTTAGTATTAATACATGCCCAAGTTCTTCCTTTAAATGTTTGTATCAAGCTGGGATCCGAGTCCAACATGCCAGGTAAGAGTTAAACAAGTTATCACTGAAATTACTCTTCAGCTAGATTAGTAAATCCTGTAAAGCTCATATTCAATCTTTGAAAACAAAACAGATTATCTTTTAATATTTACTTTCTCTCTAACTTACAGGTGAGAAAGTATTGTGATTGTCAAAAAATTGAACTCGAGATTTTGTTGAATTTCGATGTGTCATAGCCCCCAGAATAAATAAAATGTGTTTTTCACATTTCCGTCAGTCTGTCTGTACCTTGGAATAGAGCTTAAACTATTTTACCAAATGGGCTATAACTTGGTATACTCCATTCACGGTAGGAATTACTCTCTGAAAGGTCTTTTTTCCTACTAATCTCCTACTATATAATGGAGTTATGGTAGGGAAAAAGGCCTTTCAGAAAACAATTACTACGATGAACGGACTTTATCTAGGATTTACATAGGGTTTTCCCGAGGAAATTTTTGGAATTGGATATCTAAACTTAAAATAAAGGGTAGTTTAATGAAGGGTGAAAATAATTTTTTTTTTCTAAAAATCGGTTCTAACGATTCTGATTAAATTTCATTTTTGTATTGATAAATATTAAAAACAAAATGGATACTTTCAATTTTTCGTCAAAATGACGATTCTGGTGCGTACAATCTAATCTCTTATCATATTTCAATAACTTTGAGAAATTAAATTAGTTACTATTGCAAATATGTAGGTATATTTGTAAAAAAAATCTTTTATTTGAAACACATTTTTATAAAACCAATATTTTTTAAGCTATACCACCTATATGCAAATATATATATATTTTTTGAACACTAAAGTTAAAGTATTGCGACCGTAAAAAAAAATCTAACTCGAATTTGATGTCGACGTTTCATGACTCCTAAGCCCAAAACAATGGTTTTTGTAATACCGTCTGTCTGTGTGTCTGTTTAACCTTAGAATTAAGAGTAGTTTAAGACAGAGAAAAAAATAGATTTTTTCAAAATTGACTAACAATTTTGATTAAAATTCGTATATAGGCGTTGATTAAGATTATAAATAAAATTCATATTTTCATTTTACCCTAAATATGACTTTTAAAGTACTTTGCAGAAGCGGAAATTTCCTTAGCTCCGCAACTATTTGAGATACTAAATAACTTATCATTAGAAAATTGTAGTACTTTTAAAAATAAAACACTTTTATTTGAAATATATCCTTATAAAACCAATAGTATCGGATATATTGGCAAATATATTGATACAATTTTGTGGGCTTTAGTTGTAAAGCCATGCTATTTTAATTTTAACCTAATAATTCTCTAATGCCATATAATAAGCAAATACGTAAGTGTCTCAATAAGTTGTTTTTCCTTTAACCTCTTAGGAGAAATATTTGTACCGCAATCTCTTTCATTATACACTAAATAGTCAATATCTACCTTTTTTACTGTTCAAAATTGGTAAATGAGGAATGTAATAGCAATGCGACACCATAAGCTGTTCAACCCCTGATAAAATGTCGAAAATTTTAACCAAAATTCAAAATTTTAATAATACAAAATATTGACCCTTATGGACCCAATATCAATCTTTTTTTTGGTACAAGTATACAAATGAAGATTTTAATTATTTGAGAATAAAATTATAAAATTTAAGACCAGAAGTCAAAAAAAGTTTTACGCACCGGTAAGTATAGCGCAATTTATGCTTGGGTTTGTTAGTGTATATTATTGCGTGTCACATATATTACGAGCAATAGAGTGAGAAATTCCTTGTGGAATTTCATACCATTAATTTTTTTCATGTTTTAGTTTACGGAATACAATACAGGGTTAATTAAGGCAGGTAAGTTCAATATTACTATACTGGTCATCATTGATATTTTATAGAATAAAACATGAATTAAAATTTAATACATTAGTTTATTTAAACTGAGTCGAGCCCTATACAATCCACGATTAGATCTGTATTACAACAGGCATTTTAATAAAAACTTATTTCTGCGAAAAACATTTCACCACGGTAAAGGGTTTTAAAAGATCACGTTTCCTCTATGAAACCTGAAACATCACATTCAAGGTGCGATTTACTGGAAATATCACAGGCTGAGTTAGAGAAACTATTACCCGTAATGATTGTCTGCAATTCGAGCTCATTGACATTCTCCCGGTAGTAACGATGCTCATTTGTTTGAAGAGAAAATATTTCTGAGTCTTAATGTCAAGCAAAAAACACACACACAAAAAACCATCACGATGTTTTCTATTATCTAAATTCTAAAATATGAGCATGCGAAGTAAAAATCATCATGATTGACGATGATACAGCTCTCATTAATGAGTCAATATTTTTGTATGTATTTTAATGGTGTTGTAAAATGAGGGTAGGAGAAAAAAGTGTAAGGGACTGCTACCTTAACCCTCCAAGGCCTTATTTATGATTTCTAAAATAGGAGTAATATTTGGAGATTTGAAAGGGGGGATCTCGAAACCAATGGAAGATACAGACGGCTACGAGTATAACATAAGGTAATATCACCCATTGAGAACTCGATATTCTCTTGTCGAAACTCTGTAGTGATGACAATTTAAATAATATTGATAATATTAAGGTAGAATTTATAAGAAATATACCTGAACTTTCTTGGAGCGAGGTGGTGAACCATTTTAGAAAAATATCCCCCAGTACAACCGAGTAAGATTTCGATCCCAGTGTGCCCTACAATCCCACTGCACCTACAATCCCACTGCACCTATAATCCCACTGCACCTATAATTCCACTGTTGCTTACAATCCCACTGTCACCTACAATCTCACTGCACCTCACATCCCACTGTCACCTACAATCTCACTGCACCTACAATTCTACTGTCGCCTACAATACCATTGTCCCCTACAATTTCACTGTCCCCTACAATACCATAGTCCCCTAGAATCCCACTGTGACCTACAATCCCACTGTCACCTACAATCCCACTGTCATCTACAATCTCACTGCACCTACAATCCCACTGCACCTAAAATCCCACTGTCCCCTACAATCACACTGTCACCTACAATACCATTGTCCCTTACAATCCCACTGTCCTCTACATTACAATTGTCCTCTAAAATCCCACTGCACCTACAATCCCACTGTCACCTACAATCCCACTGTCACCTACAATTCCACTGTCCCTACAATCCCACTGACATCTATAATCCCACTGTCATCTACAATCCAACTGCACCTACAATCCCACTGCACCTACAATCCCACTGTCATCTACAATCCCACTGTCATTTACAATCCCACTGTCATTTACAATCCCACTGCACCTACAATCCCACTGCACCTACAATCGCACTGTCACATACAATCTCACTGCACCTACAATTCTACTGTCACCTACAATCCCACTGTCATATACAATCCACTGACATCTACAATCCCACTGTCATCTACAATCCCACTGCACCTACAATCCCACTGCACCTACAATCCCACTGTCACCTACAATCCCACTGTCACCTACAATTCCACTGTTCTCTACAATCCCACTGTCATCTACAATCCCACTGTCATTTACAATCCCACTGCACCTACAATCCCACTGTCACCTACAATCCCACTGCACCTACAATCTCACTGCACCTACAATTTTACTGTCGCCTACAATACCATTATCCCCTACAATTTCACTGTCACCTACAATCCCACTGTCTCCTACAATCCCACTGCACCTACAATCCCACTGTCACCTACAATTCCACTGTCATCTACAATTCCACTGTCATCTACAATTCCACTGTCATTTACCATCCCACTGCACCTACAATCCCACTGTCACCTACAATTCCACTGTCCCCTACAATCCCACTGACATCTACAATCCCACTGTCATCTACAATCCCACTGTCATCTACAATCCCACTGCACCTACAATCGCATTGTCACCTACAATCTCACTGCACCTACAATTCTACTGTCCCCTACAATCCCACTGTCCCCTACATTACCATTGTCCTCTACAATCCCACTGCACCTACAATCCCACTGTCATCACCAATCCCACTGCACCTACAATCCCACTGTCACCTACAATACCATTGGCCCATACAATCCCACTGCCCTCTACATTACCAATGTCCTCTACAATCCCACTGCACCTACAATCCCACTGTTACCTACAATCCCACTGTTACCTACAATCCCACTGGACCTACAATCCCACTGTCATCTACAATTCCACTGTCATCTACAATCCCACTGTACCTACAATCCCACTGTCACCTACAATCACACTCTCGCCTACAATACCATTTTCCCCTACAATTTCACTGTCCCCTACAATCTCACTGTCAGCTACAATCCCACTGTCATCTACAATCCTACTGTCATCTACAATCCTACTGTCATCTACAATACCATTGTCCCCTACAATCCCACTGTCACCTACAATACCATTGTCCCTACAATTCCACTGTCCCCTACAATACCATTGTCACCTACAATCCCACTGTCATCTACAATTCCACTGTCCCCTACAATCCCACTGCACCTACAATCCCACTGTCATCTACAATTCCACTGTCATCTACAATCCCACTGTACCTACAATCCCACTGTCACCTACAATCACACTCTCGCCTACAATACCATTTTCCCCTACAATTTCACTGTCCCCTACAATCTCACTGTCAGCTACAATCCTACTGTCATCTACAATACCATTGTCCCCTACAATACCATTGTCACCTACAATACCATTGTCCCCTACAATTCCACTGTCACCTACAATACCATTGTCCCCTACAATTCCACTGTCCCCTACAATACCATTGTCACTACAATCCCACTGTCATCTACAATTCCACTGTCCCCTACAATCCCACTGCACCTACAATCCCACTGTCATCTACAATCCCACTGTCATCTACAATTCCACTGTCATCTACAATCCCACTGTACCTACAATCCCACTGTCACCTACAATCACACTCTCGCCTACAATACCATTTTCCCCTACAATTTCACTGTCCCCTACAATCTCACTGTCAGCTACAATCCTACTGTCATCTACAATCCTACTGTCAGCTACAATCCCACTGTCATCTACAATCCTACTGTCATCTACAATCCTACTGTCATCTACAATACCATTGTCACCTACAATCCCACTGTCATCTACAATTCCACTGTCCCCTACAATCCCACTGCACCTACAATCCCACTGTCATCTACAATCCCACTGTCACCTACAATTCAATTGTCCCCTACAATCACACTGTCATCTACAATCCCACTGCACCTACAATCCCACTGTCACCTACAATACCATTGTCCCCTACAATTCCACTGTCCCCTACAATCCACTGTCACCTACAATCCCACTGTCACCTAACTTCCACTGTCGCCTACAATCTCACTGTCACCTACAATCCCACTGTCAACTACAATACCATTGTCACCTACAATTCCACTGTCACCTACAATCCACTGTCACCTAACTTCCACTGTCCCTACAATCTCACTGTCACCTACAATCCCACTGTCAACTACAATCCATGTCACCTACAATACCATTGTCACCTACAATCCATTGTCACCTACAATCCCACTGTCATCTACAATCCCACTGTCATCTACAACCCCACTGTCGCCTACAATACCATGAAAGTGACACGTTATAGCATGGGATCACCGGAACGTTTTGGAGGAAAGTTAAATATGTAAACGAATTTTTTTTTCAGGGGCTGTAATTTCATCTTAAACACTTCTTAAACCACAACTTATTAAAATAATACCAACAAAATATTAAACTATTAATATTTCTGACAATGTTTCATTCTGATATCACTCATGAAGTAGCAGAGGAACCTAATTTATCTACACTTTAGTTTGAAATTACTTAACCTCTACTTACGTAGGAGCTTTCTTAAATGACTGCTAAACCTTGAAGTCCTAAACGAAGCGTACATCATTTTTATAAATCAAGTGGTACGATGAGTAGAACAAACTCTCAGCCCGCAGTTTGATCAGTTCACTTGTCAGGCATAAAATGTTCACGTAGGAATAGCTTTATATATATTCGCGCACGCCAAAATGAATCTCCTCATCAAGTAGAGTGTTCTCATTGCTCTAAACTTTAATAATAATAGCAATAAAAAGATCTATTTCATCTTATCTTTTCAAGCAAAATCTAACCTTACTTCAAAACTAAATATCACGCACTGATGGACCAATCCCGATCCCCGATTATACAGTATGTATAATATGTAACATGTTCCTCAAGTAGAGAATACTCTCATGGATATATGACTTGGTGGAAAGGAAAGAGGTAGGGGGAGATATCTCCCCCGGAAAGTATATTTGTAGAGGTTTTATATTTTTTACTAACATTCTGCTTGCTTACCCCTCCTAACCCCCTTTTTATCCACCTTTATTTCAAGAAGAATTTAAAACCCTGGCAGCACTGACCTCAGTTGTTAAGTGTAGCATGTCCACAATTGCAAATGATTCATTTTTACAACCAACCAAAATTGAATTATTCATCTTATTTTGTGTTATATTATTACGTTTTGACAATAGGATTTTATATTAAATTTTGGGAACGAGCATAGGGAAGATGGTTTGGATGATATGCACCAGCATTAACGTGTAAAGTCTATGAGAAAACCACGATGATATATCACTGGTGGAAAATATCCCTGGTCACCCAGCTAGTTTTAAACAATATAGCATCAACATCATTTTATACAATGCAAACCTAACGCCTAAGCATGCGCAAATCTATATGCTGTTATTGTTTTTATTATTTCAAATAATAATTACATTTTAACTTTTACATGCTAATAAATAAATATTTTCTTTAATTTACACAACAAGTAAATTCAAGAGGAATGACTTAGGACTAATATGACATCTTATTTGTCCGACAATTTAGCTCAGTCGGTAGTATGTCTATCCCGGATTCGATTTCTGGCATGGCCGACAAATCTTTCATTGGTGAAAAGTTGAATTACTTTTCCATAGTGATGGATTAACGAACGGAGTTTGGATGTTGTGTCTGTTCTATATATAAGTTAGTTCATATGTCGTCTGCTGATATAGTCAATTTGATTCAGAAGGTGAACGTTAAATAATTCAAATAAAATAACATCTTCTTTTGATACTTGTGCTACTATCAATTTGGGCTAGGTGAACTAACTGATCTAATTGGGTTAGCATGAGGGAGGTATAATCTATAGCAAATGTAATGCATTTACTTGTAGGGAGGTTAAACGACGAAGAAAAAGCACCCTTAGACAAATATTTAGCCGGGATTCCAGCCCCGACAGCCTCAACCTCCTCCTCACCAGAAGCCACACAAATGAGCTTGATATTTGGTTTCCATGTCCACCGGTGTAAATTATGACAGAAATGATTTTTATTTTATTTTGAAAATTTTTATATTCTTCTAAACAAATGCTTTGGATTTTTACTATTTTAAGAGCCTTCGTATTTTTCCGGGACATAACACGCATGGTAGGTTTTTTTATATTGTTTATATTTAGTTTAGTTTTTAGTTTTTAGTGTTTATATTTTAATATCTTCCTTCAAAGTCTCCTTTTAGAACCGTTAATTCTTATGATCCGAAAACTTAACAATAAATAAATAATTAAATATTTTAATTCATTATAAGCTTATTTTCAAATTAATTATTTTATTAATAATATAAATCAATATCAATGTAGCAGCTTGGTCATCATAGGTATTATTTCTTCAAGATCGTAAGCCATAGGGGTGGTTTGGGTGTTCAACCACCCCCCCACCACTCTCCCTAAATACACCCCCCTAAGTTTTATGAACAAAAATATAAAGGGCTTTATTTCTGGTTCAATCACTATCGAAATTAAGATACAAATATAAATTAGGGGGTTGTATTATCATATAAAAACACTTCAGGGAACTTTTATAGGTGTTTAATGTCTACACATTTTTCCTAACCTTCAACAGTTATGATGTTGTGTTGCCATAAAAAAAACCTTTAAGATAGCTTCTAGAACTGTTTGTCAATCATTTATAATTTGTACTAACTTAATTTTTACTAACTTCCGGAAATTGGGGGATGGGGCCACAAAACCCCCCTTATATGGCTGGCTGGCTACGGCCTTGTTTTCTTCCCTTTACGGTGAATAGGAGTGGTAAAATTACAAATTACTCCTGGATAGTCGATAGTTAAAGTTTTTTAATCGTATGGAATTATGACCGGGAGGGCCATGACTTCCAATTCGGTCGCCTCTATGTAGACTATTATTATTTTTGGCACTGAGTCCTACTTATCCTTTGTTCTATACGCACTTACGCTAATGTGTAATGGTAGGGTGATTGTGAGATGAAATGGAGGACCTACAGTTTAACGTGGGATCCGAACAATGGTGGAGGCCTGGCATTCCACAAATTCACTAGTTGTGATTAATACACATCTTGTCAGAGAAGAAGGAAGGGTTTGGCAATCAAATAAATCATTGCCGGGAACGAGGATTGAACCCCGGAACCCCAACACAGAAGTCTGACACTTTATGCAATGTTAAAATATTCATTGGTTGTACCCGTCATAGTCATTCACTACCATCATACTCTTATCTCATTGGGTCATGGAAAAAGCCTCCGCTAAATGAATCAATGATTAGTACATTCGGGCGTCCCCTGGTCAAAGATACATTAGCACTGGCTAATCTTTCCACAAACTGGGCTACCATTCACACTGATAGGACTGTGGTGGGACTGTGTTCGTACCGTGCGGAACCGTGACCTTGGGAAATCACTTTTGAAACGATCCAAGACGACACAGTCACAGCACGGCCTGAGCACAGTCCTATGATTGTGAATCAAAAACGGTCTTACAAGGTATATAAGAAAGAGAGGTTGGCTATCTTGTGTTTTTGTAAAGTGCTGCTCGAGCTTCAAGAAGTCAATCTTTCCTTTACCCCGCGTGTTACTATCCTTTTTACTTATACTTTTATTTACTAACCACGCTAATGTGATCGGGATGATGACGTTCGAATTTTAAAGAAGTGTACCTGAATTTGCGGGAATGAAGAGTGGAAAAATATTTATAAAAACCAATCACAGTACAACCGCCCAGGATTTGAACCCCGATCTTCCTGCCAGTTATAGTTTAATCCATGGTGAGAGTGACGCCTTATACTTTGCGACCACTGAAGCAGGTTTCAATTATTTAAATCTATTAACTTCTCGTAGCGTGACTTCACAAAGCAGTGACAATACATACACGGGTTTGAACGTTTATCGCGAGTTTATTGTTTTCTTCCAAGCAGGAGATTCGAGGCCATTTTACTCTTCACGCCGCGCCGTTCGAGATGGGTCGCTCACATAGAACAGTGCCTAAGGCCTGTTGCTCACATAGAACAGTGCCTAAGGCCTGTTGCTCACATAGAACAGTGCCTAAGGCCTGTCGCTCACATAGAACAGTGCCTAAGGTCTGTTGCTTCTAAAAGAAATAATGCCTCCTCGTCTGAAATTGGAATACATTTTAAATATTCAAACTGGTGAGTTAACGTGTTTTTTTCCTAGTAGTTCATCGAAGCTGGAGTTCGATATTTGTGGCATTCAGTCGTGAAATATCGTATTGACAGACCGCACAGGCTACTAGAGGGGAAGGGGGAAAGGGGAATCCTGCATGTATTCTGTCCTGAGATTTTCTAGGATTTCCAGTATGAAACGTTCTCCCTATATTTTTTATTTCTTACTTCTTTGGGCTCTTCTTGAAATGTAAAGAGGAAATCTCTAACTAATATACGAACAAGCACGAATTGAAACGTTAGATATGAATAACACTTTTTATCTGGTTTGTTTGCACGTATATAAAATAAAGCAAGGAAAGTGAATTTTTGTGAATACTTTGCCTCTTATTTTATACAAGTGGTAACTGGTACAAATACTATATAGTGTGACTCATTTATACATGTCTTAATAATTATTTTTTAAATATTCATGGAACAACTGTTTGTGGTTCAGGCGATTTAAGGTTGAAAATAGGAGATTCCAAGATTATATTGAAATAAAAAGTTTGAAGATAGCTAAAATTGGTAACTTAACATTCCATAAAAAATAATTTGTCATAAGAAATGATTTCATTGAAACGGTCTATATTTATTGAACTAATATTATTATGATATTTCCAAACATAGCATTTCAAACCATGTAAACAAAAAATATTTATGTGTATAAAATTGGGGCCAATATTAATGGACTCAACATACATAAATTATTCGTTTTCTCTTTTAACTTTGACACAAATGTAATTATTTAAAAATTTTAATAATTTAAAAAATTATCAAACTAATATATTAATAAATAACCCATTCTCATAATTTTTAAACACAGTTATTATATGAACTAAGATAATAATATGAGAACATTGTGAGAATTATCTGAATAGATTGGTAACATCGTCTACGTTGTCTTGATTGTAATATACTTGACTAAACAAGTGGGGTTAGAGGGGGTGTGGCCAGATTCAAATCTCTGCCGGGTACATTTATAATGTTATTCCCATTTTAACTCCATGCTAACACTGATTAATTTTTTCTAAACAGTCTTTGTGATTAGATTGAATCTGTAACTACCATGGTGATACATTATTTTTAACTTGGGAGAGATACTGATAATTTTGAAAACTGAAAGACAAATATAGCAACGATTTGTCAACTCTCACTTCTCTACGTTTAATAGTTTATATTAATATAATTTTAACAATGCTATTTAACTTTGATTTACTGATTCCATTGTCTATTTCAGTACATTACATAAGAAAAAATCCAATTTTCATAATAATGAACTTATTTGACAATTAGAAAAGTTACAGTTAAAATAATGTTCTTATTTTCTAAAATTCTCTTTCTAAACAACCTGGACAGTAGTTTTACTGTAGAACGAGCACATAAGCCACTTGAGAAGCCGCACACTAAGACGTTTCTCTGACAATAATCTTGATTGCCAAAAACAGAAGAGATCGGGGTTGGATTCATAGACTGATGTAATGAGCTTAGATTTTCATAAATTGTTTTCCACGCTCCCTCCCCGAAAACCCTTGTACATTTCTTCTAAATTATATATTACTTATACCGACATCATTTGAGTGTTTAGCGAATAGACCGAACGAGTAATAAGACGCGATGAACAAAACCAAAACATTTCAATTATTCTCTCAGCACTGATAATTAAATTGTAAAAGAGGAAACATTATTATTATTATTATTATTAGCACCGCGTCTTACTACCCGTCGGGTTATACGCACTTACGCTAATGTGTAATGGTAGGGTGATAGTGAGATGAAATGGAGGACCTACAGTTTAACGTGGAATCCGAACACGGTGGAGGCCTGGCATTCCCCACATTCACAAGATGTCTGTCAGAGGTGAAGGAAGGGTTTGGTAATCAGATAAATCTTTGCCGGACCTGGGATTGACCCCGGCCGCCAGCATAGAAGTCTGACACCTTACCCTGGACCACCAGGTCACCAATGAGGAAACATTAATTGTGCCAATTATATATTGTTTGGCCACTCTACAAATTAAGCCAAGGAGATTATTAACTCGTAAAAAGCCTATATATCGACAAGGCCAAGGTTTAATGTGTAAAAAGGTTCTTTCTAAAACACTTAGGCCTAATGTAGGCTATAGTAAGAACACGGTTGGAAGAACACAATTTGACAGTTGCAAAATTTACTAAGCCCCTTCATTATATTCGAACTATATAAATATATGGTAGAACGCAATCGCATAAATTATCTTATTTGTATATCCTATGTTGGAAGAAAAAGTTCAAATATAGTTTTTCGGTAAGCTACCTTTAAATAAGTAGGAAAATTGTCAAAACATTCAAATTTTGTATAATTTGTTGTAAATAAACCACCCTTATAAAATTAATTTAATTTAGATAAATAAAGATACACTATTATTGATACGTTAAATGATCTCCTGGTACCAATTTTGAACCAATTTTACTACCTATAGCCAATTTTACCCCAAAACAAATATACAGCTTTATTTGTCATGTTTATGTCAAGCACACTTCAGTAAAAACTAAATCTAAATAGTTGTACCTATTTTCAAAATAATTCCAATTTTTAAAAATTAGTCTTCAGTAAAAGACCCTTTATATACTTTTTACCCAAACAAAGTATACATGCTTATTTAGCATGTCAAACATTCCAAAGATACTAATTTACTGTAGAGCCAAATAGTTAGGGCCAGTTTTAAAATATTTAAAGTTTTGAAAAATCAATAATCAGTAGACTACTCATAAATAAGTTTTACCCCAAGAGCAAATAAACACAACTAGTTTTCATCAAGATACCCATTTGGAACCAAACCATTTGAGCAATTTGTAAAATATTTCAAGTTTTGAAACATTATTAATAGGTTAGCTACTCATAAACGAGTTTTTGCCCTAAAAACAAGTAGGCGTTGATATTTGTCATGTCAAATTCTCCTAAAGAGCCCTTCTTGAACCAAATCAACAGAAACATTTGTAAATATTTCAATTATTTATAAAATACTTCTTCAGTGAATCCCTTCAACGAATGTCTGTACACAAAAATATATTATACAATGCTGTTTTTCATGTAAAACAAATCCTATATATACATTTCAAACAAAATATTTAGAATAATTTTCGAAAAATTTGGAATTCAAAAAAATTACTCAACAAAAAACTTCATTTAATTGAAGAGCTAGTGTAAAAAAATAATTTTGTGGTACAGCCCTATAACATATAGAAATAAAGTTTGAACAAAATTCATCCAACTGTTTTGGATCCTTGTCCATTCTGTCAGACAGACAGACGGGCATGGGGGCAGAGATAATTGTAAAATCAACTTTTTGTGTTCGTGTTCACATAAAACGTAAAGATTCGTCATAATCTTGAGATCAATTTTTTCACGATCACAATACTCTCTCTTGATTTGAGAAAGTAAAAAGTGACTGTTCAACCGTTTCTTATGATGGATGTTATTTTTAAATTAATTACCCGAGTGGAATAAAGCAGGGTCTACTGTGTTATCTAGACCATTAGACATTCCATCCATCCGGTGCATGAAATAATTTTATCAAAATAAAAAGGCACATTTTTAAAAATACTGTCTTGAATGACATAAGTAAGTGTTTTTTAGATATAGTCATCCTTTTAAATATAACTGCCCCTCGAAATTGTTTTAATAACTAGTATTAGTGATTTTAATATACAACTATAAGCAATTAATACCTCAATCACATTAAATATCTTTTATATATATCGTGAGACTGAGATCTTAAACAAGAGTTTATCTCTGTAAACACAATATACTATTGAATATGGCATTAATTTGTTTACACTCGCTTCGGTGGCCGCATGATCTAGGGCTCTACTCTCACAATATATTAGACCACCGAGGACGAAGAAATAGGAATTCAATACCCGTCAGGTATACTAAAAGATTTTTTTTTCTAAATGATTTTTTACTCTACCTCCAAGAAAATGCGGGTATATGTACTTTAAATTCAACATTACTAGTTGCTAAGACATCAGTATAGTTAGTATATATGAACAAAACCCGAATGGAAGCGGTGTTAATAAACAAATGTACTGTCCAACTTGAACCCCATGTTATTTCAAGTTAAATGAGAACTTTTAGAGATATTTCAACTTGAAGGTAAATCTTAAGACTGTGGTAATGATAAGAATATGACATCATTCTTAACATAATGTAACTAGTATTTTTTTTAAACTTATGGTTGTACTATCGTAATTTAAACGGTTATTTTAATTCATAATTACACTACTTTATTCCATGTTAGTCATTTAAATAAAATATAATATGTATTTATGTGTTTGCGGGTTTGTTTCACAAGCATAAAACTATTGTTATACTATCGTCAGGTCTACTGTTCACAGAACTGCGTAAGTTAATAATATAATAAAATGTTCCCAAAATTGTAATGTAAAATAATAATAATAATTTCTTCTAAGCTGTTCTTCCAACACGTTTTGACAAAATGAACTCGAGCATGTGGCTGATGTTATTATATATCTGACAAATAATATAGTTCATGTTTTTATATGGTTGGTAAGATCTCAATTTTGAATGTTACGATGTGTTGTTTTAATCGAGTTTCTTCCTCCAGTTTATGGAGCGAATCGTAACAAGGGTTAATTAAAAGTCCCCTGGTGTGGAAACTGGCTCGGACGTCAGGCACTACATTCACGACGACGTGTAATATTACTGGAGTATCTCTTGCTTATTATTATTGCGTGAAATATGGGGTCAAGCATGTGCTTTATTCGCGCAACATTAATGGTCGTATCTACTGGATCTACTTGATGGAACTACATAAAATAATTTGGTCACCTCATAAAAAAAAGATAATATCTCATGGAACGTATTTGCCGTACATTGTGTTGTTGATAATTTTTAATGGATATAAAAACTTAATAAGTTTGTGGAAGACCGCTTGGAAAATACAAATGTTTAAATGTGTCAAAACCATTACATAACCATACTATCGATTTAATTTTATTTTCTAGCCACAATTAACATTTACAACTTTAGAGTTTATTTCAGATAATTTACACACTATTTTTCCTAGAACCAGTATTGCTACCCGTTTGGGCTATATACTTATGTACTAATTACGCTAATGGTTTTATTTATGAGGAAGGTTATGTTTATACGAAGTGTACTCACATTAGCGTAGAGGAAAATCGTAAGTCTATTTTTGGATAAGCCACCCTCAGTACAGCTGACCGGGATTCTAACCTCAATAATCATCTTCATAAATTACAGTATTTTCTACTGTGAGAATATTACCTTAGACCATACGGCCTTGGAAGTTGGTTACTCAATATTATATAAATTGTTATGCTAATGATAATGTGCTAAACGTGATGAGTTTGTAGAGTCCCGGTGAATCTACAAAGCTTCTAGTTCAGGTGGGTAATGTAAAGCAATATATTTACTGTTTCACAAACTCGTCGAACATTTTACAAAATCACCAGTGGACCTACCAAATTACCATAGCCTTTGGTGAATGTTAATTACTCACACCAATATTAGGTTGGGTTTAGTTTAGGCAAGTTAGGTTAGTTTATACAAGCCTAGAAAAGTTTATTTTAACTTAAGCTAGATTAGGTTAGTTTGGATTTATGTTATATATTTTCATCAACAAATATTAGGTATTTTATAAAATCACCGGTAAATGTAGATAATACAGTTAATGTTTCTATTCTCACCATACTGCATTGAAAATTATAGAATCACTTCTAAATTTAGATATTTGTTAAATAAATCATTGCTTTCGGTGATTCTATACATTCACCGGTTATTTTAAAAAATAACGAGTTCAACACATTCACAGTAATATATATAATATACACAAACTGATGCATATATTGTAAATATAATGGATTATCTCCCATCAGTGGACATGCGCAGCCAATGTAAGGTTCATCTACTCTATTTTATCGGCGACAGAGGAACTGGGGTTATAAACCCAGCCAGATGTTTTCTCCTTAAATAGTTTCCCATTTATTTCACGTGAATGAGAGTGCATTTTCTATTAACTCTTCCTGCCCCATCTCTAACCAATTAGTGTGGTTAAATTTGGGTGAGTATTAAGAACTTATACAGTAGCCCCATGGCTTCTTTGGTGCTGACTGACAGCTGACAGCTTTAAAAAGTTGCCAGACCAAATGATGTATCCCTACGCCGAATCAGATGATCCGAAAAAAAACATGTGTTTAGCAGCTGTCACTTCTGAGGTCAAAATTTAGATACATATCTAAATTTTTACTGTCAGAAGTCAGCTGTGAGCTATCAGTCAGCACCAGAGAAGCCATGGGGCTACCGTACAAATAATAACCTTAAAAATAAACAAAAGTTTATGATCTTCATTGTAGATACGGATGATCTAAGATTAATTAATTTGAGTAAAGTTTAACATCCTGGCATAGTTGGTAGTTCACTCTCCTGCCGAATTAAATGTCTAAGAATCGTTCTCCGACATAGCTTGGAAAATAATCGTGAATTAACTGGCGGAAGGTTTAATGTTGGTTTTATCCTAAAGTTAAATTAATTTATAATCCAATACTGATACAAACAGTAGATATATCTCTAAATAACACAATAAGGGAAAAACATGATTTTGACTATGACATTACATAAGGGTATTATCATAGCCGAATCTAGGAAGGGGGGATAGGATGGGTTTGGGGTGAAATCCCCCTCCTCCCATCCCCAATTATAAATATAACTCGCTTTTCTCGCTGTAGGATCCGACCCCAAACTCCCAGTGAGTGTAAACTAATGTAATGTAATGTTTCAAACGTTGATTTAGTTTTACACTTTTACGATTTTAGCTGTCCCATAAGTGTGTCAGAAAATTAAAAATTTGTGGAAAATGTGCAAAATTTACCTAAAATAAAAAAACATAACTCTGGTGCAATCTGTTTTTTGACAGGTCTTCCGTTTAGCCACAAGAGGCTTCCAAAGAAAGTCGGCACAGACTTTAAAGTTGCTCCACCATTTTGATTAATTTTTTTGTTAAAATTTTTTTTTAAAATTTTTTGGAAACTTTCCCGTCGTTTACAGGCTATAGGTTTGCCAAATTTCATGCTTCTAACTCATCTGGAAATGGATAAACATTAATGTCAGTGAATGAGTGGGTGTGTCGGCCATGTGGCTTTATAGTATAGTGATAGTAAGCCAATATTAGTTGATGATGTTGAGTTAACATTTAATGAATACCTACATTCCTATACCTTACTTTACATCCATTACTGTTTCCATCCTGTGGTCTGGGTCAGTTTTTTACTCAAGCCATATATTTTCCACTACCGGTTTGCTAGGCCTATCGTAGCGGCATATGCCTTATAATTTAACTTACACTAGGACACACAACATCAAGTCCCCGGTCGTTAATTTATCGCTGTGAAATTATAAACCTATAGTTCACCAATTATACATTTTTCGGCTATGCTGGGAATCAAACCCGGGACCCTTAGCTTATTAGGTAGACAAACTACCGACTGAGCTATGTGTTGAATTCATTCCTCTATTGATATAATGATTATTTTAGATAAATTTAATCTGAAAACAATGTGTTTCTAAGAAGTAAAGGTCTAGTTGATCTGTACTGCAACAATATAATATTTGCTATTGTTTCGACTATAAACTCTCTTTGACAATTTAAAATGAATCTTATAATTCCTTTTTTGTTTCTATAAATTCGAGAAATACAATATTAGCACTAAAATATTGTTGTTTGGGGAATATTTTAAGTTTAGTTTTTAATACACATGTTGGAAATAGTTTTATTTTAATTTATTTCACCTTCCCTCAAAACCAAGATTATAAATAATTAGGTTAAGACCTTAACCACATAAATCACAACTCCTAGATATGAGTGATTTTTATGTTATACAATTTATATTAACTATGTTTATGTATTTATGATTTCATTTCTACAAAACCATTGCATATTTGATAACATATTGAATTGTCTGTCCTTGTAACTAAATTTCCCTGAATCTGATTAATCATGAAGATCAGCTATTGGGTTAACGAATCTTGACTTGACATCAGGGTTTGTCTAAAATAACTTATCATTTTTGATTGGTTTATTTTAATTATATTGAATACGTTTGAATTAATGTACTGTATCTAGGAATGTTGTTTTGTTGCAAAATGAACACTTAAGTAAATTTAATCTAATCAGTACAATAAAACCTGTTTCGTCCTTAATCAATTGTTTTTCTCTGAATCTAGTTCTAAATATATTCTTTCCCACCGCGTCTTAGTACTTGCTCGTATTATACGCTTTCGTTAATTGAAGGGGTCGGGATAAAAACAAGAGAACACTAATTTTATGAAAAAATGATTTAGCGTGGATTTCTGGTATCTCGCCTTTTGAACTATAAGTGGTTTTTATAATCAGTCGATATTTTGAGGATAGCTAATATCAAAGAATGTTTTATTTATTTTCTATAAATAGATTTATGGACTTTATAGACGTTTAAATAGAGTAAATATCCTATCCAAACCTATGAGGGTTGTCATGTTTTTGCCCCGAACCCCTCAATTACGTTAGTGGAGAAAGTATGAGGATGTTAAATATTTTATACAACTATATCAAAATTTGCTTAGAGAAAGAGTGGGGAACCATTTAGGAAACCCACCCTCAGTGCACCCGACTGGGATCTAACCCCAATACCCCCATCTTTGGCAGTTTATTCCAAACACGAGACGAGAGTAGCGCGTTAGACCACATAAGCGGATAATTAAAACTTTAATTTTCTATATTTTAAATGTAAAATTTTAGAAAATACCCATATATTTTTCTGATTTATTATAAGCATTATTCTATAGGTACCTATTGATTAATATCTATATAAAGTAACGTGTCAAAATCCCATCAATTTAAAGATTAAAATATGAATGTTGTTTTAGTAACTCTAGTAAGTTCCTTTATATGTAACTAATTGGACTGTAAGATCAAAATTACTAAACCTAATTGGACTTGTACCTGATGGGTGCTTTATTTATTGTGGTTCCTGGCAGAAGGACGTTCAATCCTGTAGGTAAATGAAAGGTCGTTGCTATGGACGAATCCAAGTGAAATAACGATCTTTGTTATTGTTGCCGTTTTCTATTGATATCCATACACGGTTGATATCAAATTAAACCAGCTGGTTTACGAAACCAGAATAGCTAATTTAATACAAGTTGATGCGTCTAATTTAAGAATTCAAATGCAAATCAAGTCCTTAGCAGTGGCAGGCTACCATATTAGATAATTTTGGATCCACTCAACTGGCAGGATAAACGGTCCATAATCATCAGGTAGATGATTTCCCTCACACATGATTGAATGCTAAACACTTTCAAGGGATATACGTGTATATTTGTGGTTTTAGATGTAGCTTAATCCACTCGACTTATTTGCTTTGCCGAGATCTCTTATTGGCAATCTCGTCCGATCTAATTAAGTTAGTTTGTTATTGGGAGACCGGAGATTTCCCCTCTGACACACGGCCTTTACAAATTTGCTTTGAGTATCACTTTATAACTCGCCAGAGAAACTCGAATTGAAGAAAAAAATTCACTGGTTTCAAATATAAAAAACAAAAGAGTTATCACTTCTGGTCAGAGTACTGTAAACCTTTAGAAACCAATGGATTATGAAAATAATAGCGAAGATAATTAAAAAATATTTACACTAACATTTTTTCCAAAAAGCTATTTATAAGAAATTGGAAAAGAAAACCCAGCTTATCTATCACAATTTTTTCCCCGGCTAGATTCTACCGTGTTCAAGCGCCAGGCCAAGTGTTTCTTCATGAGATTAGGGTTTATATCCTATCGCTAGGAACCTTAAATGAATCGTTGATGATAAAGGAGGTTAAATACTAATGATTTAGGTGACCTGGTGGTCTAGGGGTAAGGTGTCAGATTTCTGTGCTGTGGTCCAGGGTTCAATCCTCGGTCCCAACACCGATTAATATGATTGCCAGACCATTCATTCCTTCACCTCTGACAAGACATCTTGTGAATGTGGGGAATGCCAGGCCTCCACCGTGGTTCGGATCCCACGTTAAACTGTAGGTCCCCCATTTCATCTTACAATCACCCTACCATTACACATTAGCGTAAATGCGTATAACCCGAACGAGTAGTAAGACGCGGTGCTAATATAATAATAATAACTAATGATTTAGTAAATATCACTAAGAAGTATAAAGTGCTAGTTACCATAACCTTGTTCAGGTAACAGTCTAGTTTTAATTTAAAGGATACATTACACCTATTAATGTTTCCAGCCTGTGGTCTGGGTCAGTTTTTATTCAAACCCAATATTTTACACTACTGGCCTGCTAGGTCTGTTGTGGCTTCATATGCCTTATAAACTAACTTAAGACTAAGACAGGCACAACATACAGTCCGCGGCAGTTAATCCATCACTGTGAAAGGTTAACCCACATTTCCCCAAATATACATATTTTGGCCATGTCGGGAATCGAATCCGGGACTCTTAGCTCAGTATACAGTAACGACACTAACTGAAATAAGGTGTCGGATTCATATGAAGGTAATTTTAGAAAATACAAGCAAATATTTTTTGTCATATTCTTAAAATTGAAAAATGACACCTGGACACGGGAATCGAACCCGGGACCTTCGGCTTCGGTACTTGCCTCACTAAAATGCATGGATGATAGCTTCGGCTGATTCATTAAATATTTTTTACTTTAAGCAAATATTACATATTTACTATCTAAGAAGTATCCATATGCATTTTACATATTCTGACGTATGACGTCTTTTTATAGTTGTCAGACGAATAAAAATTGGTTTAACTAAGAAATTACTTGAAGTTAATTATACAATTTAATCTAAATCAGGCAGCTCACTCAATGTTGGCCAGTGGGGAGGGAAGTGAAAAATGATATAGTGTATTAAAGTAATTATTTATAAAATTTCTTCTACCAAATTGTAATTCTACGTAATCTTATATTATTGTGTATAGTGGTATAGGCCTGATAATTGTTGATAATAAAGTCATATGACTGCTTTTAAAATTAAGAAAATAAATAAATCTTTCCACCCATTTTGGGTACTATGTTCCTATATTTTGTTAAACATCCCAGCGAAGGGGCTAAAAACCCTCCTACCAACACCATCCCCTTGAGTACACCAATCAACACATGGTGTGCCTAACCAACTCACATATACTCATATTCTTGATATGACATAATCAAAATAAAGTTATAAGAAAGGGAAAATATTACATTAATAATAGCTTCCATTAAACTAAAGCTACTGATTTTAGTAGTCTTTTTAAAAGCCTTTAATCATTTTGCTTTTTTGTATTGTTTGACCATGTCCCTGGTAAATACAGACAGGTCACAATCCTGACACGCCTGCTGACGTCACAATCCATCATTGCTGTGAGCTCATCACAATGTCAGTGACAGTCACTATCAAAAGAGACCTTCATTATCATTATTATTTGTCACACTCATGCTGGTCGGGAATGTTTCAAAAAACACGACCATAACAGTGTTGTGGAGTGAGAGGGAAATGCGATAATTGAGACAAAACTTAATAAATAAACTACAATGCTCATTTCATGCTTAACTTTAAAATAAATTGAGGACTGCTGTCAAAATCTGGCTTGAGAACACCTAACACGATTATTGTCTGACACTCTGGCTCAGTTGGCATTGTGCCTGTCTACTAAACTAATGGTCCCTGGTTTGATTCCTTTATAGGGAAACCAATTATATTGGTGATATTGAGTCTTACCTTTTAACTGTGACAAACATTTACCCGGGCAGGACTAACTAAGTGTTGTGATGTTTCTAAAATGGGATTAGCTTGTAAGTCATGTGCAGATAAATCTAAATTGTATTAGAAAATAAACATTAAAAACCCCAAATATATATATTTGAAAAAGTATGCTTATGCGAGCCATGTCAATGAATCAACTACAAGAGAATGTAAATAATATAACATCTATATACGAGGGTCGTTCGGAAAGCAAGTTCCGTTTATGTATATCAGAACAGCGGGTATCGGGCGGAAAGATACGAATGCGCAGTAATGTGAAGTGACTCAGTTATCTTGCCGTTATAATCTTTACTTTCTATTGTTGATCAAGCTGTGTTGTGAATAACTTACAATGAGTGTTACTATGAATGACGCTGCCAGCTGTAAAGTACGTGCAGTCATTCATTTTCTTTATGTATTAAAACACCAGTGCTGCCGAGATTCATCGTAAAATGTGCGAGCAAGGTCTATGGATCAAACTTTATGAGTGAAGGAGGTGTAAAGCAGTGGTGTAGGATGTTTAAAAATGGCCAAACAAATCAAAGACGCACGCAGAATTTTTCTACAAGAGGGACAAACCAGGGGGGATGGGGGTTATGCAATATCCCCCAATATGGTAGAAGGTTTGGGGTCCTTCCCCAGGAAATTTTTATTAAATTGAAGCCTCAAAAGACGCTTTTTAAGGCAATCCTTCTCTCCTGAAAATAAGATACAACATAATAAAATTGTTTCAAACTTATAATATTTATGCAACTTTAGAATATCAAGGGGGCAATTGCCCCCTTTGGCCCCCTGCTGTTGTCCCTGAAACAATATTTTACGACGAAGAACGATCTGGTCAGCTTTCTATTGTGAAGTATTAGCTTGTGCAGAAAGTGAATGCAAAGCTTCAGGAAAGTCGTCGCTTTACAATCAATAAACGAGCTTTCACTTCATTTTAGGCAAATTTCACGTACTGTTCTGTACGGAGTTTTCACAGACAGATTTAGTTATCAAAAGGTTTTTTGCTCGGGGAGTCCCGAAGAAACAAAGAGAACGGCCTCAACACTCAGTTTCCTGGAGCGATATCACAATGAAGGACATTGATCCTTAATAACATCGTACACTCTTTCACCGAACAATTTCAACAAAACATTACATTCCAGGAAGCTTATGGTGACTGTCTTTTGAGAACAAAACGGAGTAATGTTTGTTGACTTTATGGACCCAAGGAACCACATTAAACTACGAAGTGTATTATGAGACATTAGAAAAATATCGGAGAGCCATTTATAACAAAAGTCGCGATATGATGACTTCCGGCATCATCTTGCTGCACGACAGCACGCACCCTAATACTGCGGCTCACACTCAAGCAATGCTTGAACATTTCAATTAGAAATTCAATTGGAATTGAACTTGATCCGAGTGACTATCTCCTTTTCAAAACACACGAAACAGTGGACAAATACACAGCGCTTCAAGGACAGTAAGTTGTTGAAAAAGGTCATATAGACGTTGCATTTAATTTATTGTCTTCGGCTTTCGTCCCTCAGCCACCAGTTAGTTACGAGCGTAACAAATGTTATTAATGTCTTATCGATAGTTATTTTATGAAAATATTGGGCCACATTTTATATCAGTGACATTAGTACTCCTCTCGTAAAACTAAAATCAGTTCCCTGAACTTGAAATACTGTTTGGAGATTGATGTCTATATTTATTTGATAGATGGCCAGTTTACTTCAAACTAGTGAAATGGTATTGCCCATTCACGGTATATTTGGTATTATCTGTCATTTGGAAGTAAATTAAAAACTTGATCCGAATTAATACGTATTGCAAACATGTCCTGTCACACCAACAAATTTATAAACTGACTCTACCTGATAAATTGTAAAAAATATTTTAGGGTCTGCTAGATTGGAAGAACTTCTCACAAATACATTTTTACAATAGTCTTACATAACATATCCATTACATGATAAAGGGTTTATAATTTATAGCGGTCTAGAAATGAATATATTAGTCCGTAAGCTTTTCATAAGCTCTCATATAGTCAGCTCATTTACGTAAATGAAATCATACATAAATGTTTGCGTAGTTTTAGGTAATGTCACTCCTGGAGATAATTCACGTAAAGTCAAACTACTCTCTATATTAAATAAGCTCTGGTCTAAATAAATAAGGATATTAGATAAGGAACAGCTTATGGATTGTCACACAAACATCCTAAACTGCCCCTTTCCAATAATCATACGAGGTGTGATCCATAAGGTCCTGGGATGTTCTAATAAAAAGATAAAATAATTAGGCTTACCCTAGGTTCCAAAATCTGCTGTTGTCTTTAAACTGGGTCCCATTGGAAGCTGATACATTGGACTAAGTGCTTGCATTTAACGAAATTCTATTTTTTTAAATATAAGTTAACTTATAAACAATTTAGAAAACATTATAAAATATGTAGTAATAATTAATTGAAATAATTTTCTTCGTATAACCAATTACAATCATCACAACCTCATTATATTAATATAATTTGAGTTAACTAGTTTCTAAACGAATATTCTTAGTGACTAGCACAGTGAAAACAATCATTTTTTTAGAAATAGTTCCACTCACGCAATACAGTTTATTTTTGGCCGGGTGTTTAAGGTAATATTGTAAGGTTGTACACTTGTATTGAGCCTTTATTCTTTAAGTATACCATAAGTTCACATCTCTTTTATGTTGATCCAGGTCTTTCTGAAATCTTTGCTTTACATCCTCTGGAGATACATTTTTCATGTCATTATTTAAAGCACCAGGTCCAAATAAAAACAAACATTATTTAGTGTTAAATTTTTCTCGGTAAAGTTTTTCATATGCATAAGATAAAACATAATTCTATTCGCTGTGTTGCTTGTACAGATGATACATGTTACTTATTCAAATTTCAAATCCATGGTATTTTTCTCTTTGTCATATCTCGTAATAGTGGCTCTCAAAGCTAGTAAAGTGTCTGTATATGTGTCTGCAAATTTTTAATTCCATAGAATTTGTTGTACCACCACAAATTTTTGACGTTGTACCTGGATTGACTGTGACTTCTTTATGTCCACTTTTTTCTGTTATTGATAATGTATATTTGAACATGACATTGCAAGCAGGAATAGATTTTTCATCAATGCCGATGTTATAAATTTATTAAAACTTTTGTCTTCCATTTTGGTTACTGTCACGGGGTTGGCACTTCTATGTTTTAGCAGCTATGTTCATACCAACAAACTGTTTTTTATGTTCCATGTCATATCAGGGTTCCAAAACATTTTATAAATACCGATTATTATAATTTCCCTAATTGTATTCTTAGAGCCTTGTCTACACTGGCAATATGGCTTGGATATTTTTCTTCACAAACTTTACCAAACTTTGATGTGTAGGACTTCCTACCAAGCCACTTTTTCTTCAACTTTCAGGTTGACGTGTGCGTTCGCTACCTCTCCTCATGTCGTGACAGCTGACATGTCAGGAGCTTTAGCGAGACTTTCATTAAATCCACTAGCTTCATCTCCTGGCTGAATATTTTCTCTCACGTCGTTGTTTTTAGGTGAACCATATCCGTCCATTACTTCTCTTTTTCACTGTGGCTTCTTCCTGAATCATCACTATATCAATTTTCTCCCGAGGATGGAATGATGTCGGGATCCAAACGAGTGCTGTCACTATAGGTATTTTCTGGTGTTGTTGCTCTTAGTAATGATTCTATAATGCTGCTACCATAGAATAAATTATGACTAGCTCATTCTTTTTATTTCCATAAGTAGGCCATGGCATATTTTTTGTATAAGTGACTGAGCATTTGTGTTATGAATATAAACTTCATTTATATCATACTCTACAGTCGTCTCTGTAATATTTTGATCGAAAGGTAGTGTAATGACAATAATTTTATCTCCAAAGTTGGTACTATCATTTTCTTCAAGAAAAAAAATCTTTTCATAAGCAAACACATTGGTTTCATTTGCAAGATATATCTGTTTCAACAATGACATTTTCATTAAAAAACACATCAGTCTTTGCTATCGGGTTAATATCTTCATTTTAAAACATATCAGCTACATCAATACATATATCTGTTTCAGTTCTACTTTTATTTTACTCACAACCATAATTAGATATATTAGTCAGGTTTACATAAAACTAGTATTTGTAGTAACATACATGTTTGCCTTTGAGTCACTGATTCGAATATTTAGTTGACTAATTTCAACAATTTAGAGGTGTCTAAATCCATCACTACTTTCTCTAGAACAGGTATTAGTGAAACCTAAAACAGTCAAATTTCCAGTAAATTTGTTTAAAAATTAAATTTGCATCTAGACTAGCTAGTTGCCCAACTATTCAAATCAAATATTGCAGCGTTTCTTTTATAGTGCTGAGTGGGTTAAGCGTAATAAAAGGCCTTAACTCTGCCCAAATAAAGACGATATTATTAATATTAGACCCTTCTGTATAGGTAGAGGTGCAATAATTATTATATTTCATAAATGGTAGGCCTATCATTCATGCAGCTGCAACATTAATAATACAGGCATAGGTATATTGTAAGGTAAACTTTCGTTTTAATGATGATATTGAATAAATAAATCGCAGTCATGGCCCATTAATTTTTCATCTAGCCTATCCCTATATACTATCTGCATTCTCAAACTAAAATATAACCTAAACACAATCATTAACTCATAATGACTAATTGAGGTAATAAAAATATACATTTAGTTTCTACATTTAGTCCTTTTTTTGTCAATTTCAAAATCCTTTTTAATATTTCATGGAAAATTATTTATAAGTAATAACAAAAATTTTAAGCAACATTTTTGATAAGCTCCGCTATACAAGACAAATTATTTATAACTGGATGGTAGTCACAGACAAGCTAATAACTATTTCGTATTTTCGACTTCCATTTATTTTGCTCTATACTCAGGGCTACCATCATTGAGCCGCTAACAATCATACATCCCACATATTAAATGGGTGTATGTGGATAGCCATCATATGCAATATGTACTATATAAAACACTCATTAAAACAAAAATTATGGATAAGGACAATACACAATTTGCAATGCAAATTTATGTGACTTCCTTCCTAAGCAACGTGGGATTCTCACTTATTATCACAGGCATGACTTACATCTTTTGTCATCTAATAAAGCAAATAAAACCATTTCCATTACAATTTTTCTTTAAATCTCCAAATTTGTAAAAATAGACTTCCGTCTTTTTTGCTCTGATATAGAGGAAATATTAAGTATCTGAGAATATTTTTTCATAGTAAATAAGAATATATTTTAATGTTTAAAAATATAAACAAGAGTAGTTATTATTATTATTATTATTATTATTATTATTATTATTATTAGCACCGCGTCTTACTACCCGTTCGGGTTATACGCACTTACGCTAATGTGTAATGGTAGGGTGATTGTGAGATGAAATGAAGGACCTACAGTTTAACGTGGAATCCGAACCACGGTGGTGGCCTGGCATTCCACACATTCACAAGATGTCTTGTCAGAGGTGCAGGAAGGGTTTGGAAATCAGATAAATCTGTGCCGGGACCGAGGATTGAACCCCGGCCGCCAGCACAGAAGTCTGACACCTTACCCCTAGACCACCAGGTCACCCTACAAGAGTAGTTAACAAATTGCTTATTTTTGTAATTTTGTTCCAAGCTATTCTACACTATATGTAATTGTTTGTACTATTGTGTCATACCATTTATTTAATATGATGTTCCCAAAAGAAGATCATTATTATCTTCTTATCCAAATAAACCAGTACATTTCTTACATTTCATTGATGACTTTATACACGTTTGATTTAGAAGATTACTTATCGCTATGTAGCAGCGTAAGATAAATATAAACACTTATAGCTGCACTGCTTGGTTCACAAACAAAACTCTTACACAAACAATACAATTCAAACACTTGAGATAGCAGCGTCAATTAGTGCATAAATGGATATTCAATTGAAACATGAACTGTAGGAAACCTAAACAATATAAAAGGTGACTATTTGATTAATATAAGCATCCTTTTGGAACTGAACTAGTGCGTGTATGACCAAATTGTGATAATAATTGCAAAACGATTCTTCCATTAAATGTAAGTAATGTTTATTTTTCAGTTGAATTATATTTATAAAATTCTTTTATAGTAACCCTTCCCGTATCTCAAATTTTAAAGGTTTAAATACTATTCTATCACTGTTATTTTACAACGCTTAAAACTAAATCTAATAATTTACGAGGATTATTCATAGAAATAGTATTTTTATTTGTTACATTTTGGAGCGGATCAAGTATAAATGTTAAAGTACACTAAAATATATTTAACAAACTGTTTACTTGTCACGTTCTGTATATATCTTGAAATAAATAATTATTTACAATAAAATGAGGAAAAGCTACTACGAAAAAGTACTTAGCATAATGTTACACATAATAAATTAATATTACAATCAAACATGACTTTATATATATATATTTTCACCTTTTCTTAATACCTGTTCAGGCTATACGCATATATACTAATACCGCTAGTAAGTTAGGGATGAAGAAGATTGAATTTAGAGGAAGTGTACTCGTATGTACGTAGAGGGAGAGTGGAAAACCATTTAGGAAAAACCACCCTCAGTACACCCGGCCGGGAATCAAACCCAATCTCCCTTTCATCAGGAGTCTAGTCTATTGTGAGAGTTACGCTTTAGACCATTCGTCTAAGGAAGTAAGTAGCAAAATCGTTCAATTTAGAAAATATAGCTCAGATAAAAACGTTTACCTTTTTTCCTTACTCACTGCATCTTATCGACCATCCGTGCGTTATTCATTTTAATTAGGCCTACTCTAATGAAGTAGGCATAAGGAAGGAATATTTTTTTAGGTCTAAATTCAAAATTTTTATTAAATTTATTTGTTTGAGAAATATCAGAAGTTAGACTAGTCCGAGTAGTTATATTTTATGATTTTGATTAGATTTGTTCGTTGGTTTGTTTGAGAAATGTCACAATAGAAAATGTTCCGAGTGACCATAATTCAGCTCAACCGGTATAATTTATTATTATTATTATTTATTATTATTATTTTATTATTTTGATTATCTAGTTTGTACTGTATTAAATAATTTCCTGATTTTGAGCCGGATGTGTAGTATTCACTAGCTTTTCAATCTGGGGCTAGTTTTACAGCTATGTGATATTTATTATATGTTTAGGTTAGGACGCGTTAAGCCTTGTATTCTTGGTTTCCCTTCATTGAATATTTTAAATAAATAGTCATTTTTTTTACCCTGTGCTCACATGGATAGAGACTTCCAACTCATTTTATCTTATTGGTTGATGTTGGAGAGGTCAAGGTTTTAATCCCCGGCAAAGGTTATTAAGAATGATTTTTTATAAATTGTTTTACACTTTATCTTTACACAAATATGGTTATACGTCCTCTTAATTCTAACTTCCTTATCCTTACACATTTTTTTTCACCGCAGCTTAAGCAAGTGGGATAGGGATGAGTAAGGTGTATTTTTGATAAAGTGTAACGAAATTCGAATGGAACAAAAGAGAGAATCAATTTAGAAAAAAAAAAAATCCTGGTACACCCAAATTAGATTAGAATCCCGCCTCCCCTTCACTATAAACAGGCCTAAGTGATATTTTAGAGCACCTTCACATTGGCTTAAGTCCTAACTTATTAATAGAACAATGTTAATAACCCGAATAATAATTATAAAACGGATCACAAATACAATTTAAAGCAAATTTATTTTTTATTTTCTTACTACTGTCCATAGGCACTTATCGCCATGTTGGGCCTCACGCACCATCTTGTCATGTTGATGACTCTCTTGACTACAATCAATCTCATCATCGCATTGCCTCAGGAGAAGTTCGCCTTGCAGCTACTCAACGACAACTACTACTTCTACGAGGGGGTTGGCTACTACAAGCCCCATACCAATACCAAAGGGTGGGCCGACGCCCAGAACAGTTGCATACAAGAGGGAGGTGAACTCCTCATCATCAACTCCGTCAAAGAAGCCGCGGCAGTCAAGATGTTGATGGACATTTACAATTTGGAAAAAGCTCACTCCGGCTTCCACAGTATGTGGTCAAATGGAAACTTCGTCACAGTTTACGGTTAGTTTCACGTAAACCTGTTTAAAATGTAATCTTCCAACAAGGCGTGTACGCTTAAATATTTGTTCTTGATTTTACTATTGGAAGTTAGTTGAGGGTTGCAGTCCCAACTCTGACTTATCATTGTGGTATTTTGGAAGAAAGAATGTTAAAATAAATAGTATGGCACAATCGAATCAACTTTAACATATTATATATTATAGCTTCAAGAAAAAATTTAAAAAATTTATATTTTTAGTAAAATACCCATAAATATATCTTACCTAAAAAAACATATTTTTAATAACGATAAAAACTCTTTATTTATAAACTTTAATCCAAATTGTTCAAATAACAAATTTCAATTTCAATTTGTAAATTTTTAAAACGTATTTTTATTTATCATGATAAACTATTACCAGATACCCATTTTTAACTCAATCTTTAAGGATAAATATTAAAAAATTATTATATTTTTTATAATTTGTCTTAAGTAAACCACCATTAAATTAATTTATTTTGGACAATTAAAGACACATAATTCATTATAATATAAAATAGTCCCATGGAATCTATTTAGTAAAAATTGGTCTTGAAATTTTCAAAATTTTCAATATTTTGATTCCTTTACTTATCAAAGTTTTAAAATGGTTTTAATGTTATTTAAAAAATGTCGAAGAAGTATTTTTTTTAAATATAAATTACACTCTGTGTATCATAAATAGACAGAAAGTAATAATCGATGGAAAAAAAAATGAACACCAGTCCAGGCAGTTCGTATTTAATTACGCTAATTACACAATAAGCCTGATTTAAGTCCACGTGTGCTGCCTTAAGCTCCAAATGTAACTAAGATATCTAAATGATATTTAAACTTAAAAATTATTTGTTTGTCTTGGAACGCCTTCAGGTATTAACCAATTTGAAACAATTTGTCACAAATGTAAGGGGCAAATAAAATACGAGTTTATAAAAAGATAACATATTAGTAGTATTCTCAGGTTTCGCTAAAGGCTATGAGGTTTTAAATTTAAATATTTATATAGTGACAGAAACGCTGGTATTTTTTTCAATAATATTCTGAGCATTGACAATCATAAACAGAGGAATTGAGGGGGTTGGATAGAGGAGGGGGGATGGATATATTGCTCCCTCCTGATCTCTTACTAGGGGGAGAGGGAGGAAAGTCTTAGAAAAAAATTTTGCAACAATTTTTCTATGATTCTTGTGACCATTAATATTAAAAAAGTTTGATTAGTCTCATCCTTTATCTGCATGTTTAATATTTCTTAACGTACACACATGAGCCCAACGAGTCCTTAATATATTATTTGTATTTATGTGAGGGATAGAAAAATTAGTGGACCCTCTTTATAGGCCTAAGTAAATCTTTAATCCAAAGAAAGCTTTGATGTCTTTATCAATCAAATATTTAATCTATATTGAAAATAGTGACGACTTTACTAATTATTATATTAATGAAATTTGGAACTTAATAATTATAAAATATTGCTTTTCTAAGGCTGAGAAAAAAATATTTCCTTACTTTGTTTTTATTTTCCTTCATCTATTTTTATTCAACTTTATCAATACATTTACTCGGCTTTCCTACTTTATCAAGTTTTATAACCAATCATAGATAAGGTATTTTACTTTTTAGACGGGACAACTTCAGAACTCGCATTTCTTATTGGTTATGGTTGAAGCAGTGGGTCTGGAACGGGAGGACAAACGAAGAGCCACTTGAATAAAGAAACTAGCAGCTACGGTTTATAAAACTGAGATAGACTATTGACTAGAGGGCTCGCTGTGCCAACAACATGACACCGTCTACTCCAAAATATTGACATCATCGCTAACGGTGGCGGCCACACGGTCGGTATAACTTGATTGTGGGCTCACAACTTGGAGTTTTATGAAATATACCACAATTTTAAAAAAAATATTCAAAGTGTTGTGATATTAAATTAAAGTTAAAGTAAAGCAAAGCAATGTGAAAGCATAATAAGTATGAATCCCAGCCTTAGATATCGAGAACGATCTATTTGATGAGAAATGTACATCAATAAGTTCACACACCGCCAGCACACCAGACCAGGATTAGAACCCTGATCTATCTGTCATTGACCGTCAAGTACATTGAGAAATTGACTCTTTATAACATTATAAATTGTTAGGTTATTACGTTTAAATTGTTCTTAATTTCTATGTAAACATAAGGGTCATTTAAGGTTAGTTCTAAAATGTTAGATAAAGATAAGTTGGCCCCTACAACATATCCAGGATATACGTATTTAATTACACTAATTGAGTAGGGTTTATGAGGCTAGTAATTAGAGTAAATTAATCCTTTTTCACCCAACATAGCTTAACATGGACGTTACGTCTGCCCCTCCCCTCTTTTACCTCACTGGTAACCCCCGTTACTAGTAAATGTTTGGTTTCCAGGCCTACCATTGAAAACGACCGGGTACGAGGTTTGGTCAAGTGAAGACACCAATGAACCGAATAGCGGACTTTGCGGTGCGGTGGACAGTCAGAGCAAACTGTTGACTCTACCATGTAACGAGCACAAACCTTTCATCTGCGAGCAACAGTTGTGGTGAGAGAAAACAATCAGTTTATTGGGGAAAATAATACACTGACTGTACTTGTTTTGCTATTGCCATTTCATTGGATGAGACCAACATTTATCTGTGGCCATCACGTCATTTTACCTTCTACAACTACGCAGACTTAGTAGATAGAGCAGGCGTCACCACCCTTACACCATATCTCTGTGCCTATGACGTCATTTGAGGACGGTATGTTTAATATTGGGGTTCATATGGTATGTTCTATTATTAGTATCTTCAACACCATGTTAATAAATGACTTATTCTAAGGATAAGTCACACTTACACAGTTCATTTTGAATGATCATCAAGTCTGAATCATCCAAAGTGAATTCAATAGGAATTCATTTTGTTTTTACATGTATTATTGATAGGGAAATACTAAGTTAATTTCAAAATGAATGGTGAAATGTGAGTTTGTTCTTCTTAGGATTGACTATGTTTTATATAAATGCAGACACTTTGTGAACAAAATAAAGGAATAAAAAAGAGAAACGTTGGTAGATAGATCTATGGGTAATTCGACTGTGAGCATCAGTAAGTTTACCAAACGAATGAACTGCAGAAGGTCAAGATATATTCAAATATCTTGCGAGAATGTGGGAACCTCATTTTTTTCATTTAAAAACCATTGTTTTGATTACAGGTTTTAATGTGAAAAACGGCACAGCCACATTTCACAAACCACGATCACTGAAACACTACCGTGAGTAAATAATTACATGGCTCACTCTGAATGTTTCATCAGTGAGTATTCATCCATGGTGAACGAAAGTAGAGCCTGATCCTAGTTTGTTCATCGTTTATCTTAAATGATCACCTTCGATGATTTATTGTTTCCATGACTCACTATTCTTACACTTTATCGATTCATCCTCAATGATCATCCAAATTGAATCTTGTAATGTGGCTTTAAGAATTGTGGATAGCTTAGGGAAATTAATCTGCATTACGGAGTGAGGGCAAAATGTTAGCTCTATACTTGTAGGTCTATTGATCCACCTGTAAGCATTAATTGGTTGAATCTAACCTGTCTCGTTGGGA
>JBCFYV010000935.1:12603941-12709084 GCA_039000515.1 Timema cristinae
ATAGTCAATAGTAGTGAGTTGGAGGCACTCAAGTGTCCAGAGCCATGGGTGCAGGGATGGGTGAAGGGTGTCCAAAAGGAATAATTCTTGTAGTCATCTATTTTTCAGTGAATCTCTGTAGAATTTTAAGACTTTCACAGATAATACTCATTTAATTCTCTTCTCTTGCTCCTCTCAGGACCAAGTACCTATATTTCCAAAATGTGGGCTACTATAAGATGTACGAAGGGGCGACTGGAGGGTGGGTGAACGCCTATGAGACGTGTGAGCGAGACGGTGCCCATCTCCTTATCATCAACTCAAATAAGGAAGCAGAGGTCGTCGCTAAGGTCATCAACAGCCAAACGGATGAAAAGATTACTATGTTCTATGTCGGTTTCCACATGCTATACGACACCCTGGACTTCAATCCTGACAGGACCTTCCTCACCGTTCAAGGTAAGGTCCACAGTTCCGATTAGAGTATTTTGATACATACACATTAACTCCTGTTGCTAGGTCTTACTACCCATCCATCCTGTCAATCCTCTCTTTAATTACCCAGCAACATTGGGACAAGGAAAGCATTACTTAGAGAAATACATTATTTATATCAAAAGAGGTGTTCCAAGCAACCTATATAAAGCCATCCTATATAAATCAGGCCAGGATTATAGCTCTGTCTAATCATTGTAACTGATGAGTAAAGCTTGACACCTTCGTATACGTATCCGACGTTACGGTTATTCGTTCCTGGAGTTGTGGGAGAACTCTACGACTACTTTAACAAAAATACAAAAGATTATTAAACGTGTAATTAATTTCTGAAACAACTTATTAAACATCTAATTTGCAAAACTTCAAATGTTTGGCCTTGCCAGTATTAAAACTACTTCAACATTTTGTTCAACGTTTTATAGAACTGAATTGTTAAGGCTACACCTACATCGTTTGAACTATTTTTACTATTTTATCTTTTATAGAAATACTACTCTGCTTTATGAAACTAACCATTCATAGTTTTAAACAAAATATTGTTAGAAAAGTTCAAAAGTATTTGAATTGTCAATATACAAATTAATATTCACACATCTATTCCCTTTTTAGGAATTTGATAATATCGCTTCAGCACAAACCCAAATTAGTTTATTATACAACCATGAAAATTATGGTGAAAGATTTCCAAAATATTTTTTATAGAATTAGAACTAGAGTGTACAGCCATTTAAAAAATTAATGTGATGTATAACATTAAAACTAAATTGAATGTGTTGTATAACATTAAAACTAAAATGAATGTGGCGTATAGTGTTAAAACTAAATTTAATGTAGAAGGCGCAGCCTTAACTTTATAAATTCTATCGGTCACTGGTTTTAACCGGAGCAAATTGATTTAGATCAAACACTGAATGATATAGAGCTCTAATTAAGAGAAAATTCAAGAGTTAAATACTAGTAAGAGGATTGTTGGGATGATCTAAAAGTACTGGTTTCAAAACTTTTTATAGATGGTATCTGTAGGCCTAAACCAGAATTTGAATTATGTTTGCGAGTGGACTATGTCCCGAAAAATTATTTAATTACTACACCAGTATTTTGATAATCTCATCTGAGAGTTAATTAAGTGACATAATAGCTTCAATATATTTTATTTTACAGAGGGCAGAAAATAAGTAAATAGGAATGCTTTATTAAAAGATTTTAGGCCTTCAATAAAAAAACGCACCAGTAGGCATGTGGACATGTCATTTTTGTTCAGTTTGGTTGCTGATGACGTAGGTGTCATGGTTCGAATCTGAGGTATTTTTAAATATGTTTTCTCACTCTCTTCATGAAAATGTGGGTAAAAATCTTCCAAATACTTCCTTCCTAGTTCCTACCTTAATTAGTGTAAATTATGCCAGTTGTCCGGATGAATACAGTACAATTCACGATATGAAGGAACTACTATGCAGCTATAGGATTAAATAATACTATCACAATTTTCATGTATTTATACTTCAAGTCATGTGATCTACAGCTGTCACTTTTGATACATACTATCAATATCTAATAAATAATACTAATAATTAAGTAAAATGTTGACAATGTTGATCGCAAAAGAGTTTGTATTTTTTAAACGTTGAGTATTACATTATTATTATTATTATTATATTATTATATATTATATATATTAGCACCGCGTCTTACTACCCGTTCGGGTTGTACGCACTTACTCTAATGTGTAATGGTAGGGTGATTGTGAGATGAAATGGAGGACCTACAGTTTAATGTGGAATCCGAACCACGGTGGAGGCCTGGCATTCCCCACATTCATTGAGTATTAGACACGCCAACTATTTTAAGACGTTGTTCAAAAAAAAACAATACAATAATACTACTTTATTATTAAATTTAGGTTCATTTAATTAAAGCCGCAAACAATTACTTTCTGTAAATAATGTTATAAAATTTCAAAGCAAAGAGAAACAAAACAAAATGTATACAAAACAATTTCTACTTTCTAATAGGGATGAATACTATTTAGTTGAATAACTATGATAACTAAAATGAAAGATTAATAAATATTTTATTTTGGAGGAAACCTTATTGACTTGGATAAGTTTATGTGATTAAGTGGAATTTGTAACATAAAACTGAAAACCTAAACAATAAAACTGGTCACAGAATTTGTGAAAATCTATAACTGAGACCCCATGTATTATTATTATTATTACTAAGACATTTTGTTTTATCCAGGAAAATAATCAACAAAATTCCTTTCTCTTATTTTCAAAGGAATAGCTCCTCACAAAGCTTGGCCACAACACGCGTCCTGTGTGCTGGACAAATAATTACTTCTCCGAACTTATGCTTTATATTTTACTCCTGGTACCCTCATCAGTCGTGCGCGTGCCTAAAATCAGACTTATGTAGTCGAGTTTTACGGTAACGAATAGGCTGGGGTTGGAATCCTGGTGGGATTTGATTAGGGTGGCTTATGCTGAATGATTTCCCACTTTCTTTCGGCACAAATGCGGGTACACTCACTTTGAACTGTGCCGAGTTTGCGTAGAAGTGCCAGCACGTGTAATAAGACACACTTGTATTTTTTTCCCCTTAGGTCAGTCTTTGAACCACTCCGGTTATAACATCTGGGGCTATGAGAGATCTCCTACAGAGAACTACCACTGCGGCACCGTGGACAGAAACGCCAAGTTCGACATCCACTCGTGCAATTTATCGTTGCCATTCATCTGCGAGCATGAGCTCTGACCTCACTTGGATGGAATCATCATATTATAAATGCAGAGAGGTTGGTTAAATCAACAGGATAACCAACACTGAGATATAACGTTGAATGTTAATTTATATATCAGTATTACTACTATTATATTTAGTTTCAAATGTGTGAAAGCACTTGATAAAATATTATAGATCATTGTAAAATTATAAACAAAATAGCATAATTAAATTGATTTTTCGAAACCAAAATATAATTTTTTTCCCCTGTTGAGACCTGCATTGTATTATTATAATAAACATTTAAACAATACCTCCTGCGGAAATTCATGCTCAGGTCAGTAAAGGTTTATATAATGACTACATTAATTATGTTAGATACTTAATTTACGTTAATTACTATCAAATAATTTGTATAGTATCAGTTAAGTTCGATTAATTAAGTTATATATTGCCTAGGCTAGCTTCATAAACTAAATTTTTAGAGTAAACCAATTTAATGTTCTTAAAATTGGTTACTCAAACTATGTTGTTTTAGTAGAGTAGGTTTAGTAAATTCATTAATGATAAGTTACTAAAAAAGGCAACTAAGTTTAATTGGCAAGTTAAGATTAGTATATTTAAATTATTAATACATTTCAGATAAGATATTTATAAATTTTAATCAATGACGTAATATAATTTATATATAAAGGAGATTTTCAAGTCTACTAACTATAGTCGAAAGAAATAAGTTTTTACATTTTATGAATCAGCATTTACATGCGTCTGAGTAGACTATGCAACTATTTCCACCCAAACATTCTGCTGGACAGTTAACAAAAGTAAATGGCGATGTTTCAAATGCTATATAACATTCAAAATCACATCATGAAGCAATGAAAGTGGAAACCTTGCGAGGAGAAAATATAATATTTCTCTTTCATTTCTCAAATTGAGACTAGCCACAATTTCCAGTTGTCTTCACTGCCCTTCTATCCCAGACCCTCCTCCCCTACTTTAAGGGTACAGGTTAGTTTCGAAGAGTTGGTGTCAGAGTTAAGGGGGATTGGGCAGGTGTTGAACAGGAATTTGGGGGTGGCTGGATATTCAGAAGATTACTATCAAGGCTATTCAGGCATGAAATATCTTTCCAAACAACCTGAGCTAAAACCATTTACTTATTTAAATACAAATTTGTGAGGAAATACGCTAACCAAAGTCAAATATGTAATTGAGTAATATATTCAAATCAAATATAAATCACTCTATTTCTTTACTTATAAAGGTTTAGAGTAAGAATTATTTCACGTACAAAAGACACATGACACAATATATTACAGTTGAGTTAAAGAATAAAACTAGTATTCTTTTAAATGATAGTTTTTACATAACGGGTGCCTTTCTAAAAAAATATTTGTTAGCTACTTTTAATTTTGACTTTGAATATAGTTTTTTGTGTACTGTGTGCGTTAAAACTATTTAGTTTCAATCTAGGTATAAAATGGAAAGAGAAAAATATTGATAAAACTCTTTTTATTAGTAGCACGTCTTACTATTTATTCAGATTATACGTATATGTACTAATTACTATAGTGATGGGTAAGGTTGAATTTAGAGGAAGTGGAGCCGAATTTTCGTGGAGGGAGAATGGAAAATAATTTTTAGGAAAATAAATCTCAGTGCACCTGTCAGGGATTTGAGACCTGATATTCTCATCATTGGAGGTCAAGTCTACTTTTTAAAGTATCACCTTAATACATGCAGCCACCGAGAAAGGTCAAAAAATACTATAGTAGGATTTTGGTAAGAGGGAACTTTTAGAAAGAACAAATTTGTGATTTTACTGTCAACCCTAATAACAATTAACTTTACTATTATTATTATTATTATTATTATTATTATTATTACATAGGTATTGATATTATCTATTAAAAGTTTAAGTTGCAGCTCACATGAATTTGTGATTTACATACATACGTACACACACACACACACACACACACACACACACACACACACATACACATACACATACACATACACATACACATACACTACACATATATATCCATCCCCTTTTAAATAACTCTCAACCTGTTAGTTAATAAATTATATCTGAGAAACTCACACCAGTTAGAGGAAGCTGGATATGTTTAATAATGTTATATAGTTGAAAAGTCGGAGTAGGTTCCATCCGCTCAGTTTGGAAATCTTCTGATATTATGGAATTATAAAGAAAATTAAGAAACTTAAGGTGGAATGGAAGGGTAGGTGAAAAAAGATCAGTGTTTTTGCAGGTTTTTTTAAAAAACTTTTTTGATCAAAATAAATAAAACATTGCTTCAGTACAAACACAAGAGTTTAATTTTCTTCACATGGTGATAACAAACGTTGTTGAATATCTGTCATAAGAGTAGCGGAATTATCAAAAAAACATTTTAAATGAAGAGAAAAAGTTGTCATTAAATTCCATGACACTCTTGACAGATATTCAAGAAATATTGATGTCATCATGTGAAAAAATTAAAATTTATGTTTGTACTGAAGCATATTTTATTCAGGCAAAAAAAAAAGTTTTGCCATAAGAACTACAAAAACACTGTCTTTTCTCGCGTTCCCTATATTCCACCTTAACGAAGCACGTGGACGAGCACGTATCAACATTCTGACAATAGGTCACTATCAGATCAACATGTGTGAATGTTTTGACTTTCCAATATTAAAAAAAAAATTGTTATCTTAAAATAATGACAATTAAAACTATTTCTATTAAAATACTTTTCACCACGACTTAAAATTATACGAACGGACGAGAGGTTATAAATGTTGTCACTAATGGGGCCATAGTGCTACAATACGTAGAGATGGTCCAACACGTCAAATCATGTGATATGCAGCTGTAACTTTGACAGAGACTATGAATAATAAAATAATAATAATACTAATATTATATTTATTGCATTTGTTAAGTGTTGAAAGCAATTTATTTTTCTAAACAGGTAATGGACAACTGACCGTGCGATAAATAATGAAAATGTGCTGCGTGGCGAAGCAGGATATTTTAAATACAACCAAACTGGATATTTTTTTTATAAAACCATGCCAATATCAACATTTTCAAGCTGGGTATATCATGCCCAAAAAATATTTGTCAATTCTTCCATCCTCATATTCATGCGAACAAGCGTTTTCAACCATTGAACTTAGGAAAAGTGATCTTAGAGACCGACTTAGTGATGATCTTCTGTTTTCTTTCTTGTAAATCACTTCCTCATAGTTTAACTCATCTCACACCACATCAAATAAATATCCTGAACGAACTTAGAAATACTGAGCCACTAAGGTATTTATGATCGTTGGCATCCTCAATGTACTTAAACTCATCTTTGTTAGTATATTATGTGTGTTTGTCATTTAAAAAATAAAGAATTTTGAATACAAATTTAGCCCTCCTGTAATTAGTTCCCATTCATTCTCTAAAAATAAATTCCTATAGTACGATTCTACTATAGTTTGCATATATATAGAAAAATTCATTGTGAAATTCTTATTAATGTTGAATTTTTAATCGAAACTATGCTAAATACTATAAATACACATTTAAAAAGTATATGCAATAAATATATTTATGCCTGTAAAAACCGGAATACTATATAAAAAGGGAAATGAAATATATTTAAGATTGGTTACACTTTATTTATTTGAAATTATTTCTTGGCATTTTTAAGAATGTAGTGTTCTCAAAATTACAACATAAATATTTCCTAGCAGGTTAAAAAAATGAAGGCTTAGGATTGACTACGAAAGTTGTTTAGAGAAATCGCAAACTACATTTCAAGCTCACGACAGACGTTAAAATAAAACCCGGCAAGGCGCAGACCTTTTAGAGAACTCTGTCTTCTTATCCCTGCAACAAATCCACCGGCATAAATATTGCGTGGGAGACAGACGTTGGACAGACACTCTAAATTTTTTTAAATCTCCTGTCCTCAGTGACGTAAAAAGTGGACTTGATTTATTAAGAAGTGTGAGAATGATTTATTAAACATTGCAATGAAAAAAATTGGTGTCTTAAACTAACTATAGTCAACTACGTGAACGTTTTAAAACACAACTTCATAAAATATAGATATTTATAATCCATTTAAATATTATATATTTACTTTATTAAATGTTAAAAATACATTGCAGGAAATTTATTATATTTAAAACCATTCTAATTAGCGCTTTAGCCCCAGCCATACTATAATCGTGTATCCTCATTTGTTCACTCGTGTATCCTCATTTGTTCACTAGTGTATCCTCATTTGTTCACGCGTGTATCCTCATTTGTTCACTCGTGTATCCTCATTGTTCACGTGTATCCCTATTTGTTCACTCGTGTATCCTCATTTGTTCACTCGTGTATCCTCATTTGTTCAACTATGTATCTCATTGTTCACGGTGTATCCTCATTTGTTCACTCATGTATCCTCATTTGTTCACTAGTGTATCCTCATTTGTTCACGCGTGTATCCTCATTTGTTCACTCGTGTATCCTCATTTGTTCACTCGTGTATCCTCATTTGTTCACGCGTGTATCCTCATTTGTTCACTAGTGTATCCTCATTTGTTCACGCGTGTATCCTCATTGTTCACTCGTGTATCTCATTTGTTCACGCGTGTATCCTCATTTGTTCACGCGTGTATCCTCATTTGTTCACTCGTGTATCCTCATTTGTTCACTCGTGTATCCTCATTTGTTCACTCGTGTATCTCATTGTTCACTCGTGTATCCTCATTTGTTCACTCGTGTATCCTCATTTGTTCACGCGTGTATCCTCATTTGTTCACTCGTGTATCCTCAATTGTTCACTCGTGTATCCTCATTGTTCACGCGTGTAGACGCTGAATCCTAAAATGTACACTTCAATTACCTTGAGATTAGCAGTCCTACCTTCAAGGATTACATTATGACCTATCATGTACGCTGCACCATAGCGTAACCCGTCAAGGTAAGCTTGCAACATTTCTGTGTAAATAGAGGGAACCTATAATTTTTTTAACCTACGTTTTTTCTAAACGTCTTACAACCCTTCCGAGCTATCCAATTTCAACTATACTAATTATGTAGTGCTGAGAAGGATGTATTTAATAGGAAATGTTTCAAACTTTTCGTAAAGGGAGTTTGGGAAACTATCAAATAAATAACTCTCTCATTGCATCAAATCAGGACTTGGAATCTAACTTCCATATTACCAACCATTCTAGGGATTACTGACGCCTTTTCCACAGGCTTACGAGTATGGGTGAATGTTAGTCAATTTTAGGGTAAGGGAGGTCCAGGATAAAATCAAATAAATAATGTTTGGTCTGACAGCTAATATCAGTCGTAAGCTCACCTATATACTCAGCTAAGGATACTGATTAGTTCACCAACACGCGAACATTTGTGACATTGGTTTACTTGTGGTTTTTATCTTCGTAGTGATGAATTGACAGCCAAGAGACTGGTTATATTACCTGTTATTAAATTAAGCTATGTTGTAGGTAATCCGCTGATTTAGTCGGTTGATTCAGAAAGTTTACCTTAAATACTAAAAACATTTTATAAATTGGGCGAATGAGCCGCATACAAAGTGTTTATCGATACTTATTCCAGCGGTAATAATTCCAGGTTTAATAAACGCTAGTTTAAATTGGACGGAAATGGGTATAAAAAAAAGGAATTTATATTTAAATTTTATTATAATATATATTTATATTCAAAGGTGATTTTAAATTGGAATTTTCTCCGCAAGACCTTCTCTCTTAGGACATTATTTATATTGACAATATTTTCTTTTGGGGTATAATACCATTAGATCCACATACATTCAACATTCCGGGATATATCGATTTAAATGATATCTCTCTCAGCACATAGTGGTCATGAGAGTAGAAATGATTTTTTTTAAACCACCAAGTTTATAAATAGTTTACTCTTGAATAAAATGTTAGTTTTTACTCTTTGTCGATCCGACCATCCAATATACTCGACCTATTTAATGGTACAACTTGGTTTGAGTAGTGGAAATCAAACGAAAGTATTAATATGTAACTATGAAAATCTCCTACAAGCTCCTTGTTAAAATCAAGTCGGGGCGTCATCTGTCGCCTGATGACGTTACTCCAGGTCTCTCCTGTTAATCTACCCCTTTCTCCTCTATCCGCGCTTCTTGTGGAGTTGAAAAGATGAAGCCATGGACCCTCATTCCCCTCCCCCTGCCCCCAAAAAAAGTCCCAACACAGACCCCTTCTGCCAAAGATTGCGGCCTTTCACATGGGGGTGTATATTATTTATCCATTTTATCTCACGTGACTCAAATAATGAGACTTGCGCTGCTTGGCCATTGTAGTAAGTGACTAAAAATGTAGGTTCAGACCAATCGGCGTGCCGTGAAGTGTTAGAAGGTGCTCTACGGGCGTTTGGGGGAAGATAAAAAAAGAAGCCGGAAAAAAATGAGGAATAATAGTAAATTAAGTTTTTAATACATGATCAACATTATTTTGATAAATAACACAAACTATTATTATTAAAATTCAAGTTAGTGACCTTTTAAACACAATCTCAATACTCGTTTTTTGTAATAAGAAATCCTCTTCTTAAAAATGTGATGGTGTACCTTGTAAATGTTAGTTATATGCTCAAAGTGTCCTGAGGGAAAAATGTCGAGACTCGCCGGTCCAGGCTAAAGATCAATTCACACGCTCGCTAAAATAGAGAACACAATCTGCTAGAGAGCCGCAGCAACCACCAAACATGTATGTGGTCACGTGATGCATTGCAACGTTAACAAATCAACATATTTTAATGTTTACTAGATCAAATCATTTTTAGATAATAGTTTCTTAAGATGTTTTCAAATTTTATTGTTTCGTGGCAAATGCTTTCTATTTAATAGTTATTTTAAATCCCTTCATATCAGAATCATCAAGGCAGCAGTTTGCTTGTGTTTAGCTATATAGAACATAGGCCTAAAAAGCGCAGGTGCACTGCTTTGACGGGTTTGTTTAGTATTTGATTGGATCTACCAATCATAATTATGTTGTCACCAGAACCAATAAGTTTGAAACAATTCTACTAAAGTCCAGTGGTGCAAGTGGTTGACGTCAAACCTTGTGATTAAACTAAAGTTCGTCACGTGGCTACATAATGGTTTTTCACTTGTTTTTCAATGAGCGTGTTAATCGAGTCCATAATTATAGGTACAAGCATAAAATTTACTTTAATAATAGCTAAAAAATTAGTTAATGTTAACAAATAAGAAGTGCAGATATTAAAATTATTATTTAAAAACTCTATATTTGGAGGTAGGTTAGGAAGTGAATATTTTACACAAAAATACTTATAAATTTTTCACAATAGTATAGTTAAGGTTAAAGATTATTATTGATTTGCAGAAACATAGTATATCGACTATAAACAATAGTTTATATTTTACACTGCAATATAAAGTGATTTTCATGTTCGAATCAGCAATCCGTGAATATAACCAAACATACACAAATTAGCTATTACTACTTCTAAAGGAAAGAAACTATTGCTCTAGTGTCAAGTGTAATGTTAGTTTGTCAGTTATTGTTTTTAATTTTCTTTTGTAACTTTATTTTTGTTGGAATATTTTAAGTGTAGCTTGCCTTGTTTTATTTTGATAAGTTTGTACACAAACTGATAATCACTTTTGAATATTTGAAGGACTTGGCGAGGTTTTAACCTTAGATCGTCCACGGGAGAAAAACATCGATAGAAGAGTCAAAGGATAGAGAAAATAATTGTATCTTATTCGTTGTTGGTCGGGATGACCAGGGGGTGGGGGGTAGGGGAGGGGGGAAGCAATACAAGGGTGACTCTGTATGAAGTACGGTTGAAGGCTGTGAAAGTCTATAAAGAGCTATATTTATTTTAGCACAGCGTATTACTACCGTTAGGGTTATATGCTTAGTACTACTAACTCTAGTGTTTTTAGGGACGAGGAAAGTTATATTTATAGGAATAGTACCCGAATTCATTGAAGGAGAGTATACAGCCATATTGAAAAACAAACCTCATTACACCCGATTGAGATTCAAACTTTAATCTCCCCGTCAACGGCAGTCTAGTCTATTGCGAGAGTAGCGCCTTAGACCATTCGTCCACGCTACCCGGGTGAGTTGGTCATCCTGTTGTGCCAATACTACGCTACTGGTGATGCACTAATCAAATAGATCGTTGACTCAAGTATTCAGCTTCCAGGCCTAGCCATTTTCGTATTCCGGCTTGTCAGCTCTTCCTCACAAAACATACGGCTCCGTTTCAGGTCAACAGAGCAACTTTTAATCACAAAAACTTTATTTAAGGGGCTAGGTTATAAACAACCACCCAGCCCTTCCAGCCAATCAGCGAGTAGCAAGGTCCTTCAAGAAGGGCCGATTGTTAACACTTTACCCCTATTGCACTCGATAAGTATAAATCCACACTACTCTACTTTCAGCAATGGCGTGCTCAATTCAAAATTCTTAATTCAGCTTGCTGACATTCTTTTTCCTGGTAGTTTCCTGCTTGCAATATACCTATTAGGTGGGTAGCGAGAGAATAAGCAGAAAACTAAGCTGAGCGCATTACATAATGTACTATTTATGTAAATAAAATAGTTTAAATATATAAATATATATATCTCCTAGATAAACATTTAATGATATTGCAAGGTGTAGTAATGTTGAAATTTGTTGGCATATTTAAAACACCATTTTCTTACGATTGAATACATCTGACAGCTAGAAAAACATACCAGATCTACTTTCATGTATTAATAATTGAAATCATATGATATGAATATGAAATAAACATATATATATATTATATGTCACTTTTGATAGCTGATGTTATCAATACTTTTAAAATAACACTAAGACTATGGTAAGATGATATATTATTACTAACAGAAAAAATATATTTGTATTTTTAATGGGTGATTCATTCGTTAGAAAACCAAGTTATTCAATTTGCTAAAGATCTCTCCCTATTTTAATTTGTTAATATCCTCTAAAAGATATAGTTTTTTTTATTAAACTTCTTTCATAATAAAGACAAATTGGAGACAAGCTCATGATAAGCAATCTAAACGACAATAGCTCTGAGAAAGAAGTAGAAACAATAGGGCCTATAGATAAAACCAGTGTAGGATTCACGGAAACGAGAAATAGAAGGTGGGGTTGGGGGTGGGGGTGGGGGTGGGAGTGAAGAAGAACTAATCTTGGTCAATTATAATTACTTGATGATGGATTTTAATTAATGTAACGTTTGCAATAGTACGGTGTGTATGTGTGTGTGTGTGTTTAATGAACATTTCTCACTCCTTATTCGCATAAGCCCCCTTGAATTTCTCCCCTACCTCCTTGTCTCTCCATACTTTTCCTTAGCGCAGAAACCTCACTCAAACTAAAGTACTTCCAAAAACTCTCATAAACCTTCAACAAGTCTCTTTTGAGGCAAATTTATATCATTGATGAAAGGGGGAAAAATGTTACTGGAGTTTTCAATAGCCATTGTTTTATCATGTTAGATAATGAGGTCTCTTCTACCTTATTACTAAGTAATACCAAAATAATTTTCAAGTGGAATTTAAAAAATATTCTCTAACTGCTTCACGTCTTATTGCCCGACGTGATATTCTTATATTAGGTTAGGGAAAAGAGAGAACTTATAAAAAGTGTAGTTTTATTTTCTTGTAGAGAGGAGAATAAAATATTAAGTAAAATCCACCTCAATATATTCATCCATGACTCAATACCCGACCTCCGTCATCACAAAAAAACCATTAATAAATGATATTGAGGCCTTTTCTCACGTGACCGCTGGTTTGGGGTTTTGTTTAATTTAAGTTATAATAAATCGTTTAAAAAAATTCTTGGTTGCTAATTGGAGTGATTAGCGTTATTAACAATAATGGAAAGGACTTAGATATTAAATATTTAATTTAATGTAAATTTAAATTTGATTGAATATTATTGGAGTTGATTTGTTACTTTAAATAAATAATTATACAATGAATCCCATGAAAAATGTAAACAATAAAATAAAATAACACACATTAAAACTGATGAATTATGAAATGTATTGTAGATAATTAGACAATATTTAATTTTATGAAGATAATATGAGCCATAAGATTAAATGATTAATGAAAATAATAGTCTGATTTTTTTGGTTTTGTTAAAAACTATGATAAGCTAATACAATATATTGATTTTACTAAAAAATAGTTTGAAGTCAAGGGAAATTATCATTACACAAAATATAATAAGAAAAGGTATACAAAAAATTAACTAGAAATTTTCTATAAAATCTAAGATTAGAAATAAAACAGTATTTTGAAAGTTTTAACTTAGCTGTGCTATAATTAAATGGTAGTGAAATCCACACGGACTTTCTCACTCTATTGTTTAAAAATGTAGATATTTATTTAAAACTCATAATATTTGTGAAACGAAATAATTACACTAGCAAACCCGAGCCCAAACTGAGCTACACTTACGCAAAACATTATTTGACTCCGGTTTTAGATTTTATGAATTAATTTTTGAAGAATTAATACCCTCAGTTTTATATTTAGTTAATCACAATTTGTGAATATGTGGAATGCCAAGCCTCCACCGTGGTTCGGATTCCACGTTAAACTGTAGGTCTTTCCATTTCATCTCACAATCACCCTACCAGTACACATTAGCGTAAGTGCGTATAACACGAACGGGCAGTAAGATGAGGTGATAATAATAATAATAATAATAATAAATATACATGGTCCAATAAAAAAGATTGATTTTGGTTCCACAAGCGTCAACACTTCTTAATAAAATTTCGACTTATGGTTAAAATTTTCGACATTTTACTAGATGTTGCACATCTTCAGGTCATCGCATAAGTATTAAATTCCTCGTTATATATTTTGACCAATAAAAAGGGTAAAATATTGACTATTGAGGCTAAATAATGAACCCTATTTCTACCCTAACGCCTAACTTAGAGAGTTCAAATATAAAAACATAATAATAAGTCAGCAAAATGAAAGAGTGTGCTGGGTGAGTGAAAAATATCAGAAAAAGCTGTGATAAACATAAACAATACCCAGCACACGCAATTAGGAACTATTGCGGACTCGTCCCCACGGTAACCCTCAACAATATATAACAATAAACAAGAACGTAACTATATCTCTGATTTGATTATCACACAACTCTTTAAAAAGTATATTATACATAAGGATGTACGTAAAAAGGGGTAAGTACAAATATTATCGTCAAGAGTTGTTTATTAAATATTCAAAAATATGGACAACAATAAATTTAAATAAATAATCCCAAGAAATAATAGGGTATACAATATTTTGCAATCCTAGTATCATGACCTAATATGAAGGGCGCAAAACGTAAAAGTGATTACCATCCCTAATTACGCTAACAAAAATAGTAGTTACGCAAAAACAACAATAAATGACTCCTCAATTTAACAGCCTAATTGCCAATGTTCATCACAAAAATATTTAAAATTATTTTATGCCAGTAATCTTTCATTTCTCCGTCCCATAAAAAGGGAATATATACTTAACCCTACAATTATTAGATATCTTATGTTGGCGTTAGCTAGATAAATCCATATATAATTTGCCAACACTTAACTTACCAACCATAACTTAGTTGTTAAGGCGGCTATCACTGACCAATTACATACGCTGATGGCACCTGGTACTTTAAGTTGATGAGGCAACATTTTAAGTTAAACATTAATAGAACTACTCTATAGACGGTATCTAATAACATTAAAGTTCAATATGATAAAGAGAAACCTTAAGTCTCACAAGGAGTACTAATATAAACAACATCTGTAGATATATGCTTCCTAGTTAGAGTGCAAAGCTTAAGTCCATTAATACTTGACATAAATACTAAGCGCATAGTTAAAAGTTTAAGTCCATTAATATTTGAAATAAATACAAGTGCAAAAGACACATTATTATAAATTATATCATTAGATATTCCATTTTGGTTAAAGTTCAAAGCTTAAGTCCATAAATACTTGACATAAGTAGTACGTGTAAGGTTCAAAGTTTAAGTCCATTTATATTGAAATAAATATAAGTGCAAAAGAAATATTATTAAAAACGATATCACTAGATATTCCATTTTTGTTAAAGTTCAAACTTAAGTCCATAAATATTTGAAATAATTAATAAGGATTTTTTCTTACATTATCAATATCAGAAGCCTTCGCTTGCTCAAGCTATTTCCAAAGCCAGTCTCCCAGAGTGGCACTTCACTCACACGATCACTCTTTTATGCGGTAAAACACAGTCCACAGAACACGGAACGATGAGATGATTAATTGGGGGGGGGGGGGGTTTACGACGACACAAAATAACATAAACAAGGAGAGGAATGTTCTACGAGCATCTAGACTGCAGTGGAAGAGGAACTTTGGCACTTTGGGTCGGTGGAGTCGTTGCTGAGCTTTTGAATAGGCGCGGCCCTCAGTATATCGTTGATAGTCATCTTGTTAAGGTGTGTGTGTTTAGATGGGCCTTTCATGTGTGTAGTCAGGCCAGCAGCAGATGGTGTCGGTATAATAGGGTAAGTCCGTTGTATTTGTTTTTGTTGTGGTTAGCTTGTGGCTAATGCAACAATAAAATGATAGATATTGAACATTACTCTACAAATATTTCATCTAAGAAGTTAAGGAAAATTACCTCGAAACTAATGGTTTTATAAAAATATATCTTTAAAATATTTTTATTTTATTTTAATTTTATTCATAATACTGCTAGAATTTTGCAATGGTAATTTATTTAGTATATCAAATAGTTGCGGAAAATGGAAATTTCCGCTCCTGTAAACTACCCAAAAAGTAATTTTTATGAGAAGATGAAAATATCAATTTTGAATATAGTCTTTATCAATGCCTATACACGAATTCTAATCAAAATTTGTAGAGCCAATTTTGAGAAAAACGTTATTTTCTCTTTTTGCCCTTTAGAAAACTACTATTAAGTTTAGGGTTAGACAGACACACAGACAGACAGAATGCAAAAACCTCTTTTAAAGATTCAGAATGTCATTAAAAGTCGATATCCATCAACATCTCAGCTTAGATTTTTTTGGCGGTCGTAATACTTTACCTTTTAATGTCTAAAAAGTTAAAAAATATAAATATTTGCGTGTAGCTTGGAAGTTATTGCTATTTATAAAAATATGTTTCAATTAAAAGATTTTATTATAAATAGACCTACATATTTGCGGTGATAGGTAATTTCATATCTCAAAGAAGTATGGAGACATGATAAATAAATGGTACGGCGCACCGCACAGACTTTCTCTCTCTTTACGCTTTACTTTTTGGACATTAAAATTTAAGTATTGCGACCGTAAAAAAATCTAACCTCAAATGTTGATGGATGTCGACGTCTCATGACACCCCGAACCCTAAAAAATGGCCAGTTTATTTATAATCTTAATCAACGCCTAGATACGAATTTTAATCAAAAATGTTGGAGCTGATTTAGAGAAAACATATTTTTTCTCTTTTCGCCCCTTACAAAACTACTCCTAATTTTAAGTTTTAATAGACACAGAGACAGACGGCATAGCAAAGACTATTTTTTAGAGTTCGGAGGGTTATGAGACGTCGACATCCATCAACATTTCAGGTTTTTTTTTTACGGTCGCAATATTTAAACTTTAATGTCCAAAAAGTTAAAAAATATATATAATTACGTATAGATTGAAAGTTATTGATTTTATAAGAATATGTTTCGAATAAAATATTTGTATTAAATATATATTTACATATTTGTAATGCTAAGTTATTTCACATCTCAAATAGTTTCGGAGATATTATAAAAAATGTTAATTTACGCTTCAGACCGGAGCCCTTAAAGCCATTTTTCCGGAATATTGAGAGTAGCCATTTTGTTTGAAATATTTATTAATGTTTATAAATGAAATTTAATCAAAATCGTAGAGCCAATTTTGAGAAAATCAACTTTTTCTCTTTTTGCCCTTCAGTAAACTAATCTTAATTTTAGTGGTAGATATCTATTATTATTATTATTATTAGCACCGCGTCTTACTACCCGTTCGGGTTATACGCACTTACGCTAATGTGTAATGGTAAGGTGATTATGAGATGAAATGAAGGACCTACAGTTTAACGTGGAATCCGAACCACGGTGGAGGCCTGGCATTCCCCACATTCACAAGATAACTTGTCAGAGGTGAAGGAAGGGTTTGGAAATCAGATAAATCTGTGCCGGACCGAGGATTGAACCCCGGCCGCCAGCACAGAAGTCCGACACCTTACCCCTAGACCAAGTGGTAGATATCCAATTCCAAAAACGCCTCGGGGCAATCCTATGAAAACCCTAGATATCAAGTTTTAGCTCAATCGGTAAAATAGTTTAGGCTCTATTTGGAGGTACAGACAGACAAACAGAGAGACGGAAATTAAAAACCCCTTTTTCGGATTCAGGGAGTCATGAAACGTCGAGTTTAAATTTCGAAATATGAGTTCGATTTTTTTGATGATCCCCATACTCTCTCTATCTGTAAGATAGAGAGAAAGTAAAAATTATAATTTACTCATCAGACCGGAATCTTTAAATTAATTTTGATGAAAAATTGTGTGGGCCAATTAGTTTGTAATTTTGATGAATGTTTAGAAATGATGTTTAATAAAAATCGTTAGAGCCAATTTTGATCAAATAGATTTTTCCTCTTTTCACCCCTCAGTAAACTACCTTTGCTTTTAGGATTATACATCCAATTCTAAAGTCCCCTCGGGATAAACCAAGGTTTATTCAAATCGGTAAAATAGTTTAGTCTTTAGTTTGAGGTAAAGCGAGACAAACAGAAATTTAAAAACATCTTTTTCGGATTTGGGGTGTCATTAAATGTCGATATTCATTAAAATCTCGAGTTAAATTGTTTTTATTATCACAATACTTTCTCTTAAGTAGGTAGAAAGTAGAAATTGATTATAAATGGAAATATTTTATTATTTTTCAGATAGATTGTATGGGTGTGAAGCTCTCATATGAGTGATTTTCATCTCAAAGAGTTGGTTACTTATTGTAAATATATCCATCACCCGTTGTTTGTGAAGTTTTTCAGGGGTTTGAAATATGAGTCATTTGTTGTCAAATAGGCAAGCAAGCTGGTTGCTGTTAGTCTAGTAGAGAAGTGGCTGCTAGTTTGGTACTAGGTCCTAGTGCAAATATTTATCGAACGTCAGAGATTAATTTTGAGTGCAGCAGATGCATTAATTACTAATAAAGATATCGAAAATTATGAGAGGGAGCGTAGGAAAAATAATATAGACATGGGAATTGTTGGGAAAGACGAAATAATGGTCGCAGGATGCTAAATATAATACATTCGGAGGTTAGGTAAATACATTCGGGGTGATACAAACGTTTAGTATCTCCCTAAATTTGTATTCATTTATTTACATTGTGGTCAGAGGTCCCTAAGCCCATGGGTGTTAAAGTACAGTATCCTTGATAAACAAATGTTCTTTTTTAGGCCTACGCACACTTTATATTCTAAAAAAACAAACAAAAAAAACGCCCAAGGTTGGCATGCTATCAAGTTTATTTAGATTAAAATTGGGTCTGGAACATAGTTTGTCGTTTTTAGATGACATGTTTTAAATTAAATTTATATATATTAAATATATTGTCATACTGTGCCAATTTGGTATTATATAAACAAGGTTGTTTAGAATAATTTTCTGCCAACAACAAAGTCACATCCAATGACCATGTTGGCGTCATTTATACCATTTATCTACAAAACAGTCTCAGCGCACATGATTGGTTGAATTACACAGACTAGTGTCGAAACTAGTACGAAAATAGCACGTGTTCTATCCTCACAACTAGTATGGTAGCCAGTGCCAAGTGGCAGAACCAGGATACTTTTTCTGATTCACATGACGCTAGATGATGACGTGCTTGCTAGTGCTAGCTAGCACACTGGATTTCAAGTACGAGCTAGTGTCGTGTGATACAGACATTAGTTAGCATAAACTAGTTTGTGTATCCAAGGGCAGAGTTATGGGAAGTTGGTTTTAGGCAGTTTTTGTAAACATTTGTTTTTAGATAGTTGTCAAAGTGTGTCGTCAAGATGAGTCTGTTTAGTGAGGAGATGTCGTGATCACCATGAGAACTAGCATCGGATGACAGTGTTTATAACAGTTGGTTCTAGACATTTGTAGAATCTGTCGCAAAGGTGTATCAGTTCAGCATAGCGTGCCTTAAGCACCATGCGCACGAAAATGGATTAGCTAGGCACAGTTGGTTTTTGGAAATTTCCCAAAAGGGAGTGTCATGAAAAGTGTCTTAGTTTCTTACCATGTGCGTATTTTTTGTGACATCTTTTGGAGGAGTTGTAGACTCGGAACAAAATATAAAATGTGACTTGAGCTCACGGTTGATGTGGACCCAACCCTCGTCACTATGATGACCATGTATTATTTTATTTTGATAAACCCTAAATGTCGGCCATTTATTCAACCCACTCTGAATGACCCCATCACACTGTAGTCTCACATTGACCGTAGGGCTGCGTCAACACATTTGATGATAATAAACCCCACGTATTTACATATAGCTGATTATAAAATCTCTTTCATCAAATGGGTTTTAACTAATATAAAAGTATCTCTTGTACGGCTGTCCCATGTTCCCTTAAATTTACAATTCCTCTGTCAAGTTGAAAAAATCTTGAAGCCCAAAAGACCAAGGAAGCTGAAATTTTCAGGAAGGTAGCTCCTATATCCAAAGGGTCCAAGAATACTTGGCGACATAAAATTCGAATGGGGCTTCTAAAATTTTCGAATCTTAGAAGACCTATGAAAATGAAATCTTTAATGCAGATGACCCCTAGCCCAAAAGAGTGCATAAATTATTGGAGACTGAGAATTATATTGGAGGCCCCCTAATTATAGGTAGTTTCAAAAATATAAAAATCGATAAATCTCAAAGTCCAGAAGACCTAGGAAGCTGACATTTTGTAAGCAGGTAGAGGCTAACCCACAAATGTGAAGAAATACCAAGACCATATTTAAAGTCTAGTCTCAGTAGTCAACCAATCACCAATAATAATTTAGAGCCGCATTTAAAGTCTACATAATTTAGGGCCGTATTTAGAGTCTAGTACAAGTAGTGAACAATCTCCCAATAATAATTTAGAGCCGTATTCAAAGTCTACATACTTTAGAGCCGTATTATTAGAGTCTAATATAAGTAGTGAACAATCCATCTCCAGTAATAATTATTCTCGGACCGTATTTAGAGTATAGTCTCAATATTCACCCAATCCTACAGTATACGTAATCAAAGAAGTTAAATGGGAGTGGGGATTTGGATGAATCTTCTAATCTCTACAATACAGGATTTTTCAGTGAAATCGTGCAAAAATTTAACAGGACATAGCGGATGTTCTACCAAGTATTTTTAGATAGGGAACGTGTGGTTTGCGATATGTGATATGGACCTAAACATGTGGGGGAGAGCCTGAATACTATTTCTTATGGGTATATCTCAAATCACTTGTGTGTGAGACCCTACAGGCCACAGTTGGTGGCCAGGATTTTCGTCGTCTGTGAGGTGACTCGCAACATGCATGGGATTTTTATACGGGTGTGGCAGAATCTCGTACGCCCGATGCCATGCTTTCATTGGGGTTGGTGGCCGTCACAACTGTTGTAAGGTAAGAAATGGTAGGTTTCCTCCAGTTTGTCAATGAGATGGTATGCATTACAACACTACCCGTCCGTAATGTTACAACTATATATATAAATTACATGTAATGACTAGCTGTAAATAAACCAGACATTAGTAGCAGTGTTAGACGTGTCTAGGCACATATCTTACTTATCTGGTTTAACAGACAATACGTTCCCTATCACAAAATGTTCGGTAGAGCATCCCCTATGTCCTGTTTAGTTTGTGCACACTTTCAATGAAACAACCTGTATATTAAATCCTTATTCTCCAACCGCAGTGCACTTGGTTGTAGCTTTCATCTTAGTGTTATCTTTCCTCTGTCTCCAGAAACATCTTTTATTTTCTAAGCCACATAGTCCACATCCTTTTTAATTTGAATTCAAAGTTTTGGTCACTAATAGCCAGTTTAAATAATGTTTCTAACTGATGTTTCAACTATAAGATAGTATTTTGATATAAATAAAATGTTGGGTGAATACACTCTCCTTGTGACCAACATTGTCATGTGCTCTTTTTTTTATGACTCGGGAGAGTAGGGCCATTTTGGTTGGCTTACTTTCAAACTAAATTGATATGCAATCTCCTTTTTTAGCTATCAATTTATTTAAACTAACTGGGTTGGATAAAAAAAAAAAGTAGAACATTAGGGGGAATATATTTGCAAGGAAGGGGAGGGGAAAACCACTTAAGAAAACGCCTTCAATATGTCAAGGCTTATCGATCCCCAACATTATCACTATTAAAAAACCAAACAGGATGAGGTTGATGTCTTAGATTGCCCAAAGGTGCTGATGATACAGATTGTTGACTACATGCATAATCATACAAATATATTTTATCTTGAAGATGATATTCTATATTCAAATTTATATTGTATTTGTTAGCTTTTAACATATATATCTTAAGTTTTATTTTATTATTCCAATTGAGTCAAACGAGCTATGTTTCTAAAGTTATTGAAATAAATATAAGATCAATTTTAATTAAGGTTGAATTTGAAAATTGACATATTTTTAATTTTTTTAAAAATATGTCATTTATTCGTATTTGTAATTTATAAAATGTAATTCCTCTAACTACTCAGGAAAGTGATTAAAGTGTTAAGAATTTTCAATTACAGACGGGATTCTTCGAATAAGAAAATTCAACTCCCAAGAATAGAAAACAGATTTGTCCCAAGATTTAGAAATTTTATTTTTGGAATGTGTATATTTTTTTAAAAGAAAACCCCTCCTCTCTCTTCTGAAAAAGATTAAAATGATCATAAGAAATTGGATGGATGCTCACACAACCAAAGAAAAGTTTTAAAACATGAAATAGAAGTGTCAAAATAATGAGATCAAATGTTACAAAACATTTTTTTAACGATGTAGCAACTAGTGGTATTTTTTTTTTCAAAACCATGAATGGTGGTGTATTTAAGCCTTTCTAAGTTTAAAACGTCAACACAAAAGTCAAGTAATTCTATATAAATGGGCTCATTAGCAAGTGACAAATGCACGTGGTATATTTAATGTTTAGATTATATTAATTACCATCCTGTATACGAAACGAATACCATATTATAATTTAATGAGTGTTAAATAAGTATGGTATTTAAAGGGTTTGTAATGGCAATTTTTAATAATCTTTAATCAAGGTGATTTTTATCAACATAGTTTTATTAGTACTCTCAAAGGCAAGCTCATTAAGCACTAATTATGTTGAGTGTGCACTATTATTTATTTTTTGGTCCTTACTTTCTGTCCTGAGACCTAGACTGTAACTCAGGACCTGTATTACATTATTTCTCTACCTCCACTAATTACTAGTTTATCCTATTTACAATCATTACTTAATTTAATGTTGATTATAGATCACCCGCCTTGGTGGCGTAGTTGGCTAACGCGCTAGTCGTGTTGAGCTCGACTGCTGAGGACGGGGAGATCGAGGTTCGAATCTCGGTCGGGTGAACCGGGGTGGTTTTTCCTAAATGGGTTTCCACTCTCCCTCCATGCAAATGCGAGTTCACTTCCTCTAATTAAACCTTCCCAATTCTTAATCCGTAAGTGTAATTAGTACTTAAAGCGTATAACCGGAACGGTAGTAAGACGCGGTGCTAAATAATAATAATAATAATAATAATAATAATAATAATAATGATAATAATAATAAATAAGATTATAGATCCTAATCTAATGGTCTCTATTTCCCCATCTAATTATATCCTACTAGGTGGTCCACCCCGTGTATTTTACGCCCCCGGTACCCTGCCCCTCTGGGTGTCCCCCCTCTTCCGGGTCTAATAGCCCCTGGATCGATGCGAGCCCAAGTGGGGGTGAGTATCCACCTATCCACCACCTGGAGAGGCACCCTACCAGAAATTTTGTTCACCTGCCTCCAGCTAAGACCACTATCTTAGACCTAAAACTAAGCATGAAACAACATAAGAAAATATAAACTAAAACTAACTTAACCTAATACATATCTTGCTGCTCGGTGGCCGCAGAGCATCTTAATATTCTTCCTTGTCTCTTCATCTACTGATAAAAGTCGATGAATGAACCTTGTCGGACCACAAGCCCCACTATCCCAGCTCAGAACCTCACTTGTTGTCAAGTGGGCCAGACCATTCGAGTTGAGGGTTTTCTTCCTCCGTCTCTTGATGTTATTCGATTCCTCTAATTCCCAGCTGGTAACTCAACTGCCTCAGGTCCCTCAGTAGCTTTAGCTACTGGCATCTTGAGGGAGCCTTGCTCAGTTGACTCTGGATGACCTGGATCTTCTCATCCTATTCCACTCTTCCAGCCAGTAAGATCTTGGTTACAGTTTCATAGTATGTCTTCTGATTCTGTCTCTGATGTCAAGCTGTCACCTTCTGTAGTGTCACTGTAGTCACTGGTCTCATTACTTTGTCTGTCTTCCGTTTGTTTGTCTTGTCTAACCTGTCTCCTATTCTTCATGTCTGCTATATATATGACCTTTTCTCTCTTTGATATGTCGTTCGCGGTTGTATGTAGGAAACCCCACCTATCCACGTCCCGCAATATATGATAAATTGTGCTGGCCTGTAATGGAACTTGCATTGTTTCCCTCTCTTTTAACGTTAGTTGACATTCCAGTACGACGTGTTTGGGGGTAGCCTCCCCTCCTCATTTACATATCCTGTCTTCTCTCAAGCTTATTAGGTAGAGAACAGCCCTGTATTGCCCATGGCCAGTGATAATGTGAACTAGCCCAGGGTAAGGCTGTAGAAATTTTAGTTTTAGGCGATCTCTGACATCAGGAAAGAGTTTGTAAGTTCTCCTTCCAGTTGTGCTTTGGTTCCATTATGTCTGCCACTCATTCAGCAATGTTTCCCTCACCTGGATACCATTTATTATTCCTTCCCTTGTCAGTTTAGAAACCTTGTCTAACTCCCTTTTCTGTATCCAGTACATGGCCGCTTTCTTACTTATTTCTAGGTCTAGTGGCCAGATACCTAGGGCCACACACAATGCATTTGTCGCAACTGTTCTATAGGCTCCGAATAACCTTATGAGAATACTTATCTGTAGGCTTCGGATTTTACATTTAACCCGTACCAGTCTAAGCCGGTGTGACCAACGCTGGCCCCATAATCCACGGTGGAGACTAATAAGGCTTGATGGTAAGTCCATATACAAAGCCTGGGCAGTTCAAACCGACTCTTCCCTATATTAATAATCTTTTTCATTAGTATTAAAGCTCTTCCACATATATTCTCCCCGTGCATCATGAAGCCGAGCTTTTCATCCAACGTGACTCCTAGATATCTGGTATTTACACTTAGTCTAATCACTTGTCTGTCAATCCTTATCATAGGGTCTCTCTTCAGCGCTCCTTTGAACAGCACATACGTCGTCCTCGCAGGAGCCAAACTTAATTTCACTTTCTTGCACCAAGAGTTCAGCCCAGCGAGAACCATATTACTCTTGGTCTCAAGTTTCAATCTTGACATGGCTTTAACAATTTTTAGTAAGTCATCTGAAAGGCAACCACCTCCGCCATACCTGGGAGTGCTTCTATTTCCAACAAACCTGGTTCGGGCCCTATGTCCCAAAAGATTTGTCAACAGACCGATCTCTGGGGAAGGCCTTTCGTATCTTTCTTACTTATTGATATTCCTGGACCTCTTATCGTTGCATATTTGTTACTACAGTAGTCCATAAAAACTCTATAGAGATTCCCTGGACATTCTAGTTCCCTTAACCTTTTGATTAGTGATGGCCACCACAAATCATTGAATACTCCAGATATGTCCACGAATATCCCAATAACATATTTCCCACTTGCCCTATCAACAAGGTTCATGGCCTCACAGATAGCGTCCTCCATAGATCTGCTTCTCCTAAAGCCGCACCGCTGCTCCTGATGCATGCCAACAATCTCACGATGCTTCCTCAATCTGTTACACAAGATCTTTTCTTGAAGTTTTCTCCATACATTTAATAAACAGATTGGCCTGTACGACTTAGGGAGCTGCGGATCCTTGTCCTCACCCTTGCTAAGAATGACTACTTCACTTTGTTTCCATAGTGTGCAATCGGAGGATAGTTTAGTGGAAATGCACTCGCATTATAGTAAATAGGGGCTGGTAAAATCATATTGATATATCACTTTTATTAAACACCCCAAGTTCACTCAACCGAACTTCGAACCTCGATGGAAACATCATCCACAATCTAGTCGGTTGTGAGATAGACGCCTTATACCATGTGAGCATAGGTGTTAAATTTAATAAAGTCTCAACAAATAAAACTAAACAAAAAATTAGCAATAATTTCAACACAATCTGATATTAAAATAATAATATTTTATTTACATACATAAGTCAAATTATTACTTAAATTAATAACAGACATTTTACTTGGAATATAAAGATTTTAGAATATTGTTTACTTTCTCATATCAAGAGAACATATTGTATCTTGAATATTTCATCCTTGATATAATGATGAAACTAAACGTTTTCTGTGTGTCCGAACTCAAAAAATAAGATTTTACAATTATTTTAGTTTTATGAAATTAAAGTATTTTTAGTTTTAAAAAAACCTGGGAAATTGTGAGTTTTACTGCAAAAATATGTGTCTTACAATTTCACTGTAAATCTTACAGGCCTACGCTAATTTGTTGTAAACAGAATGTCTTTGAGATAAAATATATTTGAAATATTATGAATAAAATGTTAAATAATTTAAAAAATCGTGGTTGGTATTTGCCTAGTTGCTTGTGCGTTTACTAAAGAAAATGTTCAATATTATGGATCATAATGGAAGTAATCTATAATTCGAATGTAAAATAAATGGTTGAATAAATTTGTAATAATATTCTTTACTACTCTAGTTACCATTACAATTAAAATAGGTTTATGATTAATTCCTAAACTTGTTTTGTATTAGTAATATTGATTTTCATGTCAAATTTCTTTTAAAATCAGTGCTTATTTTACTTTCCAAACACACAACAAACTTTTAGGTCAATATCACCCTGATTATAATATTATAGAATAATTTTACAAAAAGTACCTCGTGATTCCATGTTGGCTATAATTCTCAATTTGTATATAAATGTGCAGTGTTGACAGTTGGAACTCTACCCTCAATGTGGTAAGAAGAACAGTATATAAAATAACTAATTATTTACTGGTCAACATTGCTTATATTTCAGTACATTACTAATATAATGTAACAGGTGTATATTGATAGTATTATATCATTTGAAACAATTAGAGATAATGTGACTTAACATTTGAATGCATTAAAACTGTTTTAATAATTAATTATTGTAGCTGTTATCGTTCTTATTATACTATCTCCTGGTAACACTTATTAATTATACATAGTTATACATTGTTGTAAAGTCGTAGGAGGTAGGCTATGTATTTTTTCCTAAATATTTTAAGTTGTATGGTATATTCATAAATTATAATTATTTAATGATCGTAATTGTAGTTTGCTTATTTTCTCATATATTAAGTAGAATTTTGAGAAACTATTTTTAGTGAAATTTCACTTCTAAGGAACTAAGAAAAAGTTCTTTTTCGACGTATTTTTTGAAAATATACTATTATAGCTACTATGACAAAACTAAATTCACGGATGAGAACGCGAAATAAGGCGTCAGTCTCGTATAAATACGTATGGCAGTGACGGGTAGGTAAACGTTCAAGTTTTATAAGAAAGTAATGAAGAGGTTTTTATAAAAAAATGTTTTCAACTGTTCCTTTACATAAAAGAGGGTGCATTTCCTCTGTGTAGGTGAGTTGCGGCCTTACCTTGAAATCGTGTACGAGTTGCGGCCCGGATTTTTGTGAGATACGTTCAAATTGCGGCTCACTCCCTTGTGAGAGAGGTATGAGCAGCGTCCACCTAATTAGCAGTGTTATCTTAAATTTCAGATATAAACTATCATCGTCTCATGTCGACATCCCTTGTAATATCCTAGTTTCCTCAGTTCTGGTCGTTCAATGGGTTTGGCAAAAATTTGAAGGTTTGTTTGTTTAGGTTAGGTCAGGTTATGTTAACAGCCCGGGCTGCAATTAGTATGTGGCTCAAAAAATGTGGGGCCGAAATTCATCTGCAGCTAGTTTTCTCTAAAATTATACCTTCCTCATTCGTATCCTATTAATTTAAATATGTGGATGACCCTGGTGTATAGTAATACGTGGAGCATTTTAACCTAAACCAATAAAAAACACAAGATAAACTTTTCTAGAGAAAAGTGTCTCCCATGCAATTATGTATTCATCACCATGCTGCTAAATTAATGTGAAAAAAGGAATTTACTAGAAATGGCACATAATAAGTAAAAGAACCCACAGTAAATAATTTAGTTTTAATAGATACTTTATTTTAAGTACTAGCGCTACTTGCCGTCTCCTTCTTGTTAAATGGATGTCAACTCCAAAGAACTGTAAAAGTTCTATTTACCGTCCTCTTAATATATATAAACTGTGTGATGGACTCGGAAGAGTTAGCTTCTAGGTCACGTGATGAGATGGACTTTATGGTGGAAAAGAAGTTACATCAATACAGTTACTACGGGGCACATGAAATAAAATAGTCACAATCCTTGTATTGTCATTATGTCATGTTTAATCAGTATGTAATTAGTCTATCTATTGAGCCAAGGGTTCAAAAGTCAAGTCTTGACACTGCCAGAAAATGTAGTTTTGGCAGATATAGGATTCACAGTAATGAAATGAAGGACAGGAGACAGGGTGTTAAGGATAGTATACCGTTAAGTTGGTTTTTAAGTCATGTCCTTAAATAATAGGTTGGTACATACATAAACTTCTCCTACCCCCACAAAAAATAAGTTCGATCTTTATTATTTTATATTATTTGTATATTATTAAAGTCTTTTTAGTGAAAGTTTACCCAACACTTCTTAATTAGTCATAAACTATCCTAGACTAAATCAGCGTTATTAATGTTAAACAACGAACCCTGGTACAAGGACTTGTAATATCTGCCTAATAGGGTGAAGCCATACATTCAAAATCAATTGTGATATACCAAACTGGAATACAATTGGCATCCCCTAGAATTTCTTCCCGTTCTACAAGTCTTACTAGCCATATATGTCATGCACATATTTATACCAATGTGGTAAGGATGAGTAAGTAAAATATAGGACTCACATTTTTGTGGAGAAAGTATGGAAAACAAAACAAAAGAGACCCCAATATACACTTGGCTGGGATTTGATTACTGTAAACATGATTTTTTGAGTTTCACATTTAGACCACTCAATCACCAGTGCGGGTCATCTTTATCACACATGATATAATTATTATTTAAGAAATGTGGTATCGGTTTTGGACAAGATCATTCAAAAGAAGACCGATCAGATGCTGGTACGTATATCAGTAGGGTCATGGTGTTTTATGATCTTTTCTTGCCCTGGATCGTTTATGCACGGATCCACCCAAGTCACTCAGATACGTTTGGATCTGACAGAAATTTGAAGCACGATAGGGTCCTCCTAGCTTAGGTCCACTCGTTTTGGGCCAAGTGGTTTCTTGTTGAGATATTTTGAATGAAATTGGGAACAGATTATGTCTAAGACAACAGAAGTTGTCATTGTGAGATCCTAAGAAGCAGAGACATGCGCAACAGTAGCGCTTTTCAAGTCAACGTTTGTGGCTTTAAACTACATGAATAAATATTGCTATAGTGTATATAAGAGGGATTATATTCGATGAAAGGTACTTTCTCCTTTAAGATTGTTAGTATATTTTACTATTGTCGAGGTTAAGATTTTTTCCTGTTATTCCCCACTTTCCTTAGACTCTACTCGCTCTTGGAGGCATGACGATCCAAACTAAATCTCCGAAGAGATCCCCCGAAAGGATCTCCAGCCACACCGCATATAAGTTCAGTGGATCTTCTAGGTGCAACCACTGCATAAGCATCGGAAACGGTACCGTTTGTCAGACATGGACCTAGGTTCATGAGTGCCATTCCGGGTACTTGGATACCCGAGGAAACTAGTACCATCCCTTCCATGACAGCCTTCCTTGGGTTACTTGGGATTAACCCCCCCCCCCCCCTTACAATGAGACTGGATATAGGGAGGAGTTGGCTCCTCCTAGTGATCATCCATCATGAGGAATTCAGAAGATCAGCCTCCGAACAGCCTTCTCCGCAACCTTCATTCTCTAAAAACAATCCAGTCTTTCATCTCTCCCCCTTCTTAGCTGCTGCCCCAACCTTATTTAAGACCAGCTGTCCGGAGTTACACAGCGGGGATCTCGAGGAGGTGCCCTGACGAGCTATCCCGTTAAACGGGTACTTACTACCAACCTTTTAGTGTGTGTCGAGAAGGGAGTATTCCTCTCCTCACACATAGATTAACTTTTCGGTATCTTAGCTAGGCTGGACCCCGTCCATCTTATTGTCCAGGGCCCACCTTGTGGAGGTGCCCCTACAGGAATTTTAGAGATGTTGTACCGGCCGATGGCTAAGGCAGTCTAGTGCTCACTTATAAAAAACGTGCGTGGGCCCAGAGTGCGTCCCGGCTGGAGTACGTCAGGACGGTGCCCTATGCCTGGGTTCCGCAACCCCCGCTTTTGGAGGCACAAGAATCTACTGGAAAACTCAAGGCCTATTGTGTAGCCATAATTTGTTGGGCTTAGATTTCCCGTCAAGTGTCACTGACGCGGTTTTTAGTACTGCCGTTTTTAGTGAATCGTTTGTTTATTCTCGTTAGAGTGTGGTGTGAATTAGAGTTACGTGAACTTTCATCTGGAAGTTCTCATATTCTTTATGTGTAAGGGATTGGCGAAGATGAGTGATTAAACACACAATTTAGGACAATCAAACAAGTTAGAAGATGTGGATCGCTAAATTAAAAGCTCACGGGAACTACAATTTAAAGATTTTTGTGGGGCCAAAGTTGCCTTGCAAAGAAATTAAAATGTCCACAATTTTTTTAGTGAAAAAATGCTTAATATATAGTTTTTCTAACTTAACTCATAAATGAAAAGTGTCAGAGGATAACATTACGAGTAAAAATATTGTTTACAACTTTGTACTTAATACATTTCTTGATAAATTTAATAGTTTAAGAGAAAATTATTTCACAATTTTGGGAAAACAAATGTTAGGGTTTATTCCCACATCTGACTGTCCCGATACTCCCTACAGGCCCTGCTTATATACTAGATAAATTTTTTTTAGTTGTTGGTCTCACCTCCTGGTGATGACTGTCTCGATCCTCACACATCATATCACATCACATTAGCATTCTCTAATGCACCCTAAAAGGGAGCACGAGATCAAGATACAACACGTACCTACCAATTGGTCCCACCATGTGATTTCGGAATCTAACAGACGGGCTGTCACGTTTTGCGAAGTTTAAAAAAAAAAAAAAAATCATTATTAATATTGGTGGGAGAAAACGAAAAGTTTGTTAGGGAACCGAATAAGGGTTTTTAGAGTTACGTGTGGAGACTCTACTCTATGGGGGGAGGGGGGGGTTGTTGGGTTAAAACCTCCTAAACCACTGTTGGCACATCTCGCTTATCCGAGGAAGGATTAGGGACGTCGATGGAACCCTCCAGGCTTGATGACGTAATTTCCAAGCCCCTGGATAAGAGGATTTGTGGCTCCAGGAAGTCTGTTATAGATGGACTGCACCAGATTACGGAAGTGGTCTTTGATGGTAGGCATATCCAGGTCACGATGCAGAGTCTCATTCCAAATATACTAAGGTGCGTCCACAATGACCATCAGACACCCACCCTGGAACGCCTGTATCCTCCTCCTATACCTGTCCGCCAGGTGGCCCCAAACGGGACAAGCATAATCGAGGATCGGTCTGAGCAACTGCTTGTACAGTGTCAGACCGTACCTTGTAGACAGGGCGCTACACCTGTTAAGCAGTGGGCCTAGTATTCCCAACCTTTTCCTCACCTTGTTAAGTCTTTCAGTGCAGTGTAGTCACAAGGTCAGTCTGGTGTCCAGTGTAAGTCCCAGGTACTTAACGCTGTTAACCCATCTGATCTGTTCTTCAAACTGCTGGAGTGGGTCTGGCCTGTAGAATTTTCTTTTCCATGTGAAGAGCAATGCTGTGCTCTTCTCCACCTAAATACTTGTCCTTCAGGTGGTCAGATACCCCTCCAACTTCGTCAGGTGCACCTGGAGTCACCTCTCCACCAGCTGCCCTCGCCATAACTCCGCTACTAGAGCCGTGTCGTTCGCATACACTATAAAATTGGTGTCTGGGGATTTAGGAATGTCTTTCATATACATACTGAAGAGCCCCGGGCCAACGAGGTAACCCTTCGGCACTCCAGCCCGGAAGCTTCTGACTTGGTAAGTGGCATTCTGACTTGGTAAGTGGCATTCCTAAAGGTAGTGGAGAAGGTGTGGTGGGATAGATAAGATTGTTCAACCTTAAATAAGTAGAAGGGCAGGTTCAGGGAGAGGCGTTTTAAAAGGAGACCTTGGTGCCAAACACGGTCAAAGGCCTTTGCCACGTCGAGAAAGACAGCTCCAGTCAGCCTATTGATGTTGAAGCTCCTTGTGACCTGCTCCACGAGCCAAACGATTTGGTGAGATGTAGCTTGTCCATCCCGAAAGCCGAACTGAGCGGCCACAAAGATGCCTGCTTCGCGAACATGTTGGGTCAGTCTCGTCAGTAAAAGTCTCTCAAACAACTTTCCCAAACAGTCGATCAAGCTGAGTGCTATTGTGCCGAGCTAATTATCATTAGCTGGCACAAGTAATTGATTACGTAAACCCTTAGTGTAAAATCTTCAAGCCTCCAATTGTTTTTCTCCAAGTTCTTCATCTATTCTCAAGTGGTTCACTATCTTAAATTGTTCTTCCATGGAAGAGGCGCTTTATTCAACATTCTTATGTTTCGTCTATCCCTCCTCTTTTTATAACTGCTCACGCAGGCGCAGTTTTAGTCCCGAGCAGGCACGGGCTCGACTCCTAGGCCCGTCAAAAAATATAGTATCAAGTGTATTCCCGAGCTGGGACGAGCTCGCCACTTCGTCCAATCTCTGGACACGCCGTGTGGTGTTACTTCCAGGCTCAGAGCCGTCTCGTTTAGTTCTACATACAAATATGGTGAACTGATAGAACACTACACTAATGAATAGAACTACTATTTTGCGTGAGTACAGTGTATATGTTTCACGCTCGACCTAGTCGACCAGCAGTACGACTGGTAATAGCTGGTCTAGTTGAAGAAAATGGACTCCCACGGACAGCAACCTTGGGATCGCAGCAGCTAGCCCTCGCCACATTGATTTGGGTAACTTACCATCTGCTACATCTGATATGGTGTGGTTCTGACTCACTCACATCCACGCTTCTCTCCTACCAACTGCAATGTTTGTCTACTCGTGGGACCAAAGCGGTACCCTCTGTCGACTCGGCGCCTGGTACCACCTTGGTACACCCCTGCGCGCTCATCCCGAGTATCGTACCAATATGCCGCGGAGCCTGCTGGACTGCTGCATTTGGTGAGGTGTGGGTCCTACTCACCGTCATCCACGCATCATTCTTACCAGCTACACTATTGGTCTACTCTTGGCACCGAGGCGGTACTCTACGCAGTTATCACACCTCGTGCCACCCAGGTACACAACCATCTTGGTACACCCCTGCTCGCACATTCACTGGATCGTGCCAATATGCCGCGGAGCCTGCTGGATTGCACTCGATTAGAGTGCATGGGACTAGAGGCCGGACATCTGCCCTACCCTCAGAGCTTGCGACCTGATATAGAAGGAATAATCAGGTGCTGTAACTAGACCTACCAGGGGAAGGTTAGTCACTAGCTAGACTGTCTAGCTAATCATCTATTCGACGATCTATTTACTAGTGCGTGTAAATGTTCGTGTCACTCACGCTCACTCTGAACCTACAGACAGCTCTTTCAGAGCGGGGCTTCAGTTATTACTAAACTGAGGGCGAGTTCACATTGCATACTAAAAGTGCTTAGAGTTATGGGATTAGATAACCTATGTGTTTTCCGAGACTTTAGTAGGTGCTGCGTCTATTTTTATATTTATGTGTTAGTATATTTGGTAGCCGTTAGACAGGTTATTAAGTTGCCCTGGTTTATAGGAGAGTCATTGATTTATAGTTATTAGTTTATTTGTAATAAAGCTGATGCGTGTGGGCGACTATATATGTGGTAATGAACCTTATGTAAGTGAGCACCTACCCGCCTTCCTTGGGTATGACTGATTTAACTGTTGGCCTAATTAGGCTGGCCTCTCGGCCCAGTTACCCAGTTAACTGTTGCTCCAGGGTATAGATATGGTCTCTCATTTTGGGTGCACCAAGTTGATGCTTGATCGTCTTGGCTGCCCCAGTTCTCTTCTCAGTTGGGTCCTTTTAGACGAGATACTTAGCCACCATCTCGTGGACTTATTGGCGTTGTGTAATGTACACCTCCCCTAACCAGTTTTGATTGTTGATGTTACTTTGCACTTCATGCGTATGGATTTCTAATGTGGTTGTATTATTCTTGAAATATAGGTATGTGGACTGCTGCCCGAGGGAGTATGGGGCAGAGCGCTCACTACATAATCCTAGCACTATGAATGCCGAACGAGTGTATATGGTCAATTATAGAAACTATAGAGAGTACTACACTTTAGCCTGGCTGCTTTGCCCTTTACTAAGTAGACAACCAATTTTCTGTAATACACAGTGATCTGCTACTCTTTTGTATAATGTCCCTTGAAAATAAAATGTATGCCTTCTTGTAACTATGCTATGTTTACTTGCACCCCACCCCTTCATTCCTGTCATGTAGGGTGCACTATGTAAAACGAATCTAGGGCCAGCTTCTTAACCGGTTTGTGAGAGCATAGGACGTTGACATGCTTCAAGAGCTCGGGGAAGTGACTCAGAAACAGGATGGCGTTGAATAACTCCACGAGAAAGTTAATCTTCTCCAAGGGCAGCTTTCGGATGACCACGTTATAGATACCGTTGCGTCCAGGGACCTTGTTTAGTCTTAGAGCGGCTAACTTCCGTGACATTTCTGTCACCTCCGTGGGTTCAGGTTCATCCAAGTGTCAGTACGAGACTGTGACGATGACCTAAGCCACGTGTGCAATGTGCACCGGGTCTGATGAGTCATCAGTCGGTACAAATTGTGCCTTTAAGTGCTAAACCAGTGCATAGGCCTTCTCCTGGTTGGAATTGGTCAAATTATTACGACCTACAATAGGTGGCCTTGGTGTGATGACCCATATCAAGTTCGTAGTCATGCGCCACAGGGACCTGTCCTGCACACACAGGCTTTCAATATTGTCCTCCCAGACACTGTTCCAGCAATCTTGGATCATCTCGCGAGCCGTATGGACTTTGCGGCTCCAGTTGGCCTTGTTTACCGAGTTTCTCGAGATGTGCCAAGCCTTCCTCAGTGTTTTTCTGCTGGACGTACCCAAGGATAGTATCGGGCAAATAATCCTGTGGTGCCATCTTAGGACGGTGCCTCAGCGTCAAAGCTTTGAGCAACCCTTTGATGACGGATGTTATCAACTCAGCACCACGATCGATTTCTGCTGATGTTCGAAAGTTTGGGGTGGGTCCCAACATCTCTCTCAACATATTCGGGAACCTAGCCCAGTCAGTGCATTTAAGGTTAGGTTTTCCGAGTAGGTTCTGCGAAAGACACTATGCGTCCTCGGTTGACAAGAACGGGATTGTGATCTGACTAGCTCAGCTAGATATTTCAGCACTAACCGTCTTATGATCCCTCTGGAGGCATAGAAATCTAGAACGTCCTGGAAATCAAGGGGATTGTGAAGGTCGTGATTAGGGGTTGGAGGGCCGGAAGCCATCAACCGTCTAGATCTATGACGTTGCGGAGAATCTTCCACGAGCGCACATAATCCTATAGCCCCATGAAGGGTGCTTAGCGTTGAAGGAACTACTGGTTAAAACAGCCGTAGTACCTCAAAGCAGCACCTCCATGTCAGCCCTTGTATCCCGGTCGAACCTGTGGTAGGGAGGGAAGTCGATGGAAATGAGAGGCACTTGGCCAATTGAGGTTACCAGTTGGATAGCTGTTACTTCCATGTGTTGGAGGGGATTAAATGAGACGACGTGATAGTCAAGGCCCCTTCGGACCCGGACTACCATCCCACACCATCCCACACCATCCCACATACCCTGCTCGGTCACTCTGATGGCAGATGAATTCTACTAACGAGAACCTCATTGCGGAGCGCAAGTGGGTTTCTCCCAACAGCATTACATCAACACGATGCTTTGCCAGGACAATTTCAAGCTCAGCCTTCTTCCCCACGAATCCGTTGGCGTTCCAGAGTACGACCACGAGCTTCTTCAGCAATGGTGGTCCTCTATTCGGGTGTACTGCCAAAAGAGACCAATTGGAGGATGATGTGCTCCACGACCAGGTGGCCACGGTTGCTCCTTGGATATTCCTGGACCTGCCTCAAGAAACTTGACGAAAATTCCCATGGTCTCGATTCTCCCCCTGACCCATGATTTTATACTCTGCGGACACGTTGGATCAGGGGAAGGTCCGAAATGACAGTCGTCCGCAGAAGAGGAGACTAGTTAAGCCTTCATTAAACCTAGATTACCTAACTTAGGTACAACACTTATTTACAATTCGGGAACATCAAACTCCTTAATCTATTCCGCTGTCGATATGTCTAAGAGGAGGAGGCTTAACAGCGTCACTTTCCTAGATTCTAATGCAGCTCAGTCTGACACTGATTCCATTCAGAAGTTATCCAGATACACTTCTCTTAGGACGTCCATCGCCCACAAGTGTAGTCTAACAAGTCCTTGTTAATGCAGCTCAGTCTGACACTGATTCCATTCAGAAGTTATCCAGATACACTTCTCTTAGGACGTCCATCGCCCACAAGTGTAGTCTAACAAGTCCTTGTTTGGCAAATACTAAGCCTATTCTAGTAATAGTGCAGTTTAGTGCTGTGGTGCTATATTCTCTAAGATTTATGGAGTTAGGTTGAGACTTTTGATGATTCTAGGGGTCTCCTCCCACAACTGACTGCCCTCATGCTCCTTCCAGGCCCCACTTATATACACAATGGTTATGACCATGGGCACGCAGAATCTAGAGGGAAGGCCGGGGAGAAAGCTTCCATGGGAAGAGAACCCTGCCAAAACAAATTATTTATTCAGTAAAATACATGTGGTACAAGCAAAACAAAATAAATCAAACTAGGGTTCTTCTCTATTAGTTTACTGACTGTTTGCGGCCGAGTCCACGGACACTTTGGGAGCTTCTTCCACCACCACCTCCACCATTGCGGTATTGTGTTTCATACATCGGTGGAGGTATTATTGGTGGCACAATCCCGGATGGTATATGGCTGCTCCGGCGTCTCCTCCTTACCCCCTGCTGCTAAGATAGCCGTCGTTCAACCCTTTGTGAGCGCGATGTAGACGACGTTGATTCTTTGTGTCAGAATCTGTTGTATGTCCCTTGGCAGGTTCGGATATCGTGATGCTATCGCAAGGAATAGGTTGGCTTGGTGTTTGTCCAGTCCTGATGGGAGCTCTGCCACCTTGGTTTTAAGTGCCAAAGTCACCCACAGGTCTCATGCTTCATTTCAACCCAAAGCTATTTAACTAGCGGTGGGTCAAGCTACAAGGAATATATTAAGGGCAGTCAGAACAATATAAATTTGCAGTCCCATGTTAAACAAAGAGAGTTTTATTATTCAATATGTGGTTTTATTATTCAATATGCAGTGCCATGTTAAACAAAGAGAGTATTATTATTCATTTAGTTCATAGAGATTGTCAGGTTATAGATAGTATTGCTGTCAGTAAGAACTGACAGATATATAGGCTGAAAGTTATGTATACAGTAATACAAATCCTCTACCCTGGTATATAATATAATTAATACATTTGCAGCAATTGACTACCAAACGAGGTTTTTATTTAGTAGTAGAGTAAATAGGCCCATTGAGCTAACTCATTTCAAGAGAAGTGAATACTCAACATGTAACTCTTCAGAGAACTAGCCTACTCTATTAACTAGGCACTTAAGGTATTCTATTCAAGCTAAGAGAAAATACAGCAACAGCATTTAGCGACAAGGTTGACTGTTAAGAAGGAACTATTTCAGAGCTTAGAACGAAACACATAAGGTGCGTCAAGAAGCAAGAAACAACTAGGTTCTTAGGGATTACCTCTCTAAGTGACCTATTAGCAAGTAGGGCTTAGTGATCTTAAAGAAATTTCATCAAATCATAGGATGAACCACTAAAGTCTAGCTACACCACTGGAAGTCGATTTACAAACGAGTTTAAATTCTGGTCGCTCATGAGTCCAACTTACGAACTCCGAGAACAAGGCTGCGTCTGCTTAATGTGTTCGTATGAATATGGCTGGGTAGTAAACCAACTGAGCATCCCAGAGATAGTGGAAAAAACTAGAGCAAGCTAGGCAAAAACCTCAGAAACAGTTATACCCTGCAAATTGGAGCTGAATGCTCCGTGGACATCTTAATGACGCCATTTACTTTAATATGCATGCAATCTAAATAAGAATAGGGTGAGTCAGCTAAAAACCGCCTATGCTAAATCAACAAAGTAATCTACACTAGAATAAAGATAGCGTGATTAAACGTATCTAATCATACCTAATTAGGTCATAAACAGTTCATAACTGTTTCCTAACAACTAGGTCCGGGGTCCTTAAGTTTTACTAAGAGGTATAGTATAATGGCACATATTTTAAAAAAGCATCACAATGCCAAGCTGACCTCGTACATATCAGTATTATCGTAGATAAATGCTAATTACGATTGACTCAACTGAATAGCTGAAGCACAAAAATAAGACAATCTTGATCAAAGCATGACTAAGCTACCCACTAATTAGTTAACTCGATTATACCACAAATAATCTATCGATAAGCAACTCATGTGATATTGTAGCAATTATTGCTCCAAGTCAACAGAATGGGGACAGTCAAGTATAAACATCACTTACCCAATACCACTAATCTTGCCGAGAACCTTGCGCAAACGAACATCTGACTACACGAACCCCAAGCGAACAACTGCCAAGACTGAGCCAAGTTCCGCCTCTCGCCACTAGAGCCCGGCACCGCCGCTACCATGATCAATCCGCCCAACTTCAAGAAACGAGAAGAAGATGGTAACTGCCAGGCTTTGCCAGAATAATATAGAATGTTCTTCTGCCGGCGCACCCCCTTCCTTTGTGCCTATCCTGTTCGATGAGTGTGCCATATAAAAGACCATCCGTTGAAGAAGACGTCACTCTTGGACTTGGCTGCGACCATGTAGGACTAAGCGTCGGCTTAACGGACATATTACATTAATGTAAGAATAAAATCCAATTTCGGTTTAAATGTAAATTATGGGATCTAGTCAAAATTCTTTTTTAGATCTTTTATCAAATTTAATTATAAATGTATTTGCGTAAATCTTCGTCATTTAATTTACTTTATAATGAGAGTATTGTAAAGTCAGACATTTTCTGTGTTATGGATATTAGGCATTATGCGCGAAAATTATACTCAACCAATTAACTTTATTTGTTTCTCAGTAGTATTTAGGTTAGATGAGTGTAGTAAATATGAAAATTTGAGAGTGTTGTTAGATCAGAACTTTTCTATATTATCCATAATGATTGAAAGTCTAAAATTTCAAAAGTAACTTTATTTCGTCTCTATTGCAAATGTGGCATTTTGGGTTTGGTAAACATTAAGGTGGGAAAGTGTTTGAAATATGGTGCCGAGATTTTCAATATTAGTAGAATGGAGTATTGCACTAGATTATTATATAGATCAACTTAACTTTATATATTTTTTTTTTTACTAGTTTCTCGATTGTTATTTTTAGGATAGTTTTGTTAATATCTATTTTGTGCCAAAATAGTAACAAATAAACAAACTTAATGGGGTAATGTTAGGAAATATCCTTGATATTTATAATAGTACTATAATCCTTGTTTAGGACATAGGCGAAGGCTATTGTGAGTTACGCTAGTAGGTTATTAGCGTTTAAGTTAAATGTTATTGGCATTAGGTATTTTTGATGGAACTAAAACTTTTAGTAACATGTGGCATTTTCGCAACAACATCAAAAATGTGTTAGTTAGGAGAGATCATTTACTGTATGACGTATGATCATATTAAATTAATATTATGCATCAATATTTGTATTTACGTAATATGTTTAGGGTACATAATAAATAACGTAATGATTAGAAGGAAAAGAGTAAATATTTATGGAACAAAGTTTTTATTGGATAATATATATATAACTGAATTATTAAATGCTCTTCAAATAATATGCTTATTATTTAATAAAGTGGCATAAATAAAATCTAAAAGATTCTAAGACTTGAATTTATTCTATTACATAATTACGCCATATTATCCCTGTCTAGGAAAGGTGCGAAGGATTAGCCTTCACCCTTTTTATATATTAATATGTTAGGCAACCTGAGAAGGTGGACCGTTGTTTCCCGCAACTCACAAGAGTGAGTTGCGTGCGCTGGGGACATGCTAAATGTCCAGCATTTTATAACTCACAACTTTAGGATATTCACTTTGCGCGCACCTCTATATTCTATTTTATTTTTCTTTAACTGTAGATTTTGTTTATATTTATGTATTGAATCCCTCTAGTTTGGAGCTTAGGGATTACAATATGGGAATGAGCTGAAGGCTACCACATTTAAGCTCGTAATCTTAATTAATCTTAAATTTAATTATCAAACATAGCTAAAAACACTAGAAAATGAGCAGTCGCAAAGCGAATATTCTGATTAACAGCACAATCTGGACAAAAATTTAATCTGAAAACAAAGTCCTAAGTAAAAAGCTTTAAGTTTAAATCACACGATACAAGCTGGAACTCTTGATCCTCTGGGTGGTGAGGGCTATCTTAGCCCGGGTCACCCAAAGGTTCCGTCCACCATGATCAAATCTAGCACCGGCTCGAAATAGGGTCGTGTGAGAGGTCCTCGGTAATAGAAAATACACCAGCTTAGTAGAGTGATATAAATTATTCTGTCTTTTTATTATTTGCGGGTTACTCCTTATATACGTTTCAAAATCAACACAAGACTTGGAGAAAAGGAGATAGGAAATATGACCAATCATATCGAACAACCAATGCCAATGGTTTGAACTTGGAGTGGAGGGGATAATGGCGTGACCACACCGAGTTGCAGCGCTGAGTTGTAGGTCATGATTGTTGATGACATTAAGGAAAGAACCAGCCCCGCAGAACGAAGGTCGGCCACTGGGCGTAAACACCAATTGGGTTTCGGTGAGTCAAATGCCATCATTTGTTATCGTTGCTCCTCGTAGTCTTACTGAGCGTTAACGATGTATTTATGTGTGGGCTAATTCCTAGTAGCCCAGCACACATTTACGTCTAACATTTGGGTCTCTGTTGGGAGAACAGAACCCCATGATTCCCACGTTGGTACAGTAGGAGCTGATATCCTGGCTGCCAGTTGTTGTTGCTGTTCCCCCAGCTGAACTGATGGCACCGCTGTTTAATAAACAGGCTTAAGGTGAGCTAGCTGATAAACTCTTGCCTATAGCTATCTAAAGCGTTCCTGGTTTGAGTTCAGCGTTTCTGACATCTCTTGAAGAAGCACCAGCAATTGTTGGGCGTACTCCCTGGGCATGTCCTTTGTGTTATACACAGTGAGGCGTTGGAAATGGATTTGATTTCTTGGAATGGTGATGGGGCTAAACGATCAAACTCTAATAGTTGTTAATGCTGCCTCACCTTGAGTTATGAAGCTGGGAAACTGTGGGGGCGTCCCGGATGTCAGATCCTAGATACTTGGACTTAATTCCAATTCTGACAATTGGATGATGCTCTGGCCCCCTGCTGATGGACTGGGCTCAGATTCCAAGGTGGAAGGGCTGACTGGAGCTGAGACCAGCTTTCCAGAACGGATATTCACAGTGCTATCTTCTAAGTCTACGTCGATGAGCAAAGCGTCTGCTCTGCTGATATCGGTAATTTTTGTCAAGGTGTCGGCAAATGCACCCAGATGTTCCCGGTGCTGCTTATTAGCTGCGATGAGTTTCGAAATGCAGTCGATGTTCGTGGCTTGAGACATCAAATGTTGTTTTTTGGGGTCTCTTACCACAGCTGAGTTTTTTATTTGATCAATAACTTATCTCTAATTATATATTTATGGTATAAAATAATTACACAAATAATAGTACAATGCTATTACTTAAGATTTTAAAATGAATAAATGCATATTTTTGAGTTACATTGCTGCGTTCAATAAGTTCCTATCTACTAACAGGCGATTGTAATGGTTGTAATGGCAATCCCGAAAAAACTGTCACATTGTGATGCAATTTTATCTTAAACCATTAGATTTATCAAGAATATGAAGGGAAAAAAAGTTGTAGAAAATAACATGCATAACATATTTTACTCGAAAAGAGTTCCTCTAGCCCTTTTTATATTTGAGTTAGATTAGAAAAACTAACTTTTAAGCATTTTTTAAAATAAAAAATTGCCACCATTTTGTTTATTTCGTAATGTCTTTTTGGCCCACCTTCAAAACTCTTTAAGAACATCTTAAAGAAGATTTTTTAACATATGGCCAAAGTTTATCACTTACACTCACACATATGTATTCACACCTACTAAGTGAAGTGAAGGTGAGTTGCCTCTACCTATCTTCGTTCTCATACAATCCATTTTGGCCGTGTTCGTAACACTGGTCCACCAGAGGTTTTTAGTTTGTCCTTCATCGTGAATTACGCCACAACTATCAATTAAATAAATGCACCAGTTTGAGTGACCGCATTTTTGAAGGCGCTACTCTCACAATAGATTAGACTCCCTATGAAGGGGAGATTGAGGTTATAATCTCAGTTGGGCGTGCTGAGGATGATTTTCAAAATGGTTTTTCACTCTCCCTCCACGTAAATGTAGTATAGTTTCTCTAAATTCAACCTTCCTAATCCCTAACATTATTAGTGTAATTAGTACATAAGCGTATAATCCAAACGGGTGGTAAGACACGGTGCCAAGAAAAAAGAGACTAAATAAAATTAATTTAAAAAATCTAACCTGTAAGATTGTATAGCAAGAGATTGTTTACTAATTAGTGTCATGGTAGGTACAATACATTGTATCCTAGGTTCTTTATTTCCCCCTTTTTTTTCATCATTGCGTCTTACTACTTATTCAGGCTTCACGCACATATGCTAATTATTCTAATGGAGTAGTGATGAGTAATTGAGAATTTTAAAGCTAATCTACCAGAATTTGTTTGGAAGGAGAGTTAAGAAAACATTTAAGAAAAACAAACCCAAGTAGACCTGACCGTGATTCGAACCTTGATCTCCCCGTCATCAACACGCTGGTCTAATTTTAGTGCTACGCCTTAGACAGTTTGGTCACTGTAGAGAGGTTTATCGTCTCTTGTCAACAAAGTTTCCTACTTGGTGAAATCGAATATATTTTCTTAAGTAGATTGCATTTTTGTATCCAATCACTTTAAAGCACTACTATACTCACACGCCAACGCTTGAAATATAAAAAGAGGGAAGATAATAAGCTCTTCACCCTACTAGGCCTCTTGTTTATTTTCTGGTTAACACTATGTATTTTCCATTGACGCATATACACACTCGCTCTACTTTTGTGCACTAATAAATAGCATGACCTACAGCATTTACAGTTTTTTTTCAAGTATCCTATTCTAAATATACTTTTACTCATATCTTACAATCAAAAATTACTTTTTTCAAGTTTCCTACTTTAGATATAAATTTACCTCAACGGGGATTTTTAATCCACATCCAGTCAGGAATATTTCTACAAGTGATTTTCTCTAATAAACTAAATAATCTCAAGTTGTACACGATTTTGTGGAAAAAAAATATCTTAACAGGTAAACTATTCAAAGCTTCAAAAAATAACATATTAAAATATGAAACTATTTTTAGAGTTAATAAGGAATTTAAGTTTTTTTTCTACTCTATACATTTAAAACTCGTTGAGTAAAATTAACATGGGAAATCCTATCTTGACTTGCTGCAACGTCACAGATAACCAATTTTCTAAAGATATAGTATGCGGAACCAATTTCATGTGCCCAAAACCTCTGGTGATCTCTTCTGCACCCTCAGGGCCCACCCGTTAAACCCAAGCATGCGGAATTAAGAGCAAGGGCTTCCTCTTCTGAACTCTTCATTTTGACTGACGGCTAATGTGCATACCAAAGAAAGGACCGATATTATTTTTGAAACGAGCTGGTCCAGGGCACTACAATTTGTAGTCTTCACACGGTGCGATACCAGGTGGGGGTGATTCGGAACTTACTCTAACCTAAGCACATTAAGAACCTTTAAAACCAATAGTGTTAGCAAAACAGCAGCTTGGACGTACTGTATTATTTTTCACATTGCAAATTCTCATTTTATATTTGGGTGAATTTTGAAAGCTTTCTACCATATATTTTCTTATTTTAATAAATTAGCTCAATACTAACCAACACACTGGTTCTAAAATGTAGATTACAAAATATTTACTATTTGGAAATTTATTGGCTTTTGTCCTGAGCTCAGCAATACAATATGGAGAGAAAAATCAAAAGAATGGACATAATTCTTTCAACTTTATTAAAATAAGTATAAGAGTTTGAGTTCTGACTGTGTGAAAAATGGGTTTATAGCTAAATAGTTCTCACATTCTCTTAATGCAAATTTGAACAAATTTCTGATACATTCAATCTTGTTTCCTTCCAAATTAATGTAAGTGCAAATGGGCGAAAATGCTGATAGTTCATGGGGTAGTAAGAGACATTGACCAGCAATAAATTAAAATAAACATTAAAACATCATTAATAATTTACTTACTGTATTTGGACGATTTTTTTATTTAGGAACGTTCATTGTTACTTAATACACAATACAATTTTAAAAGAAAATGACATTTTAAAATAAAAATTGAAATACTTAAAACTTATAAAATTTGTGAAATGAAATAATTTACCTTGATACAGATACATGTTGAAAAAAAAAGAGCATCACTTTCTACCAAAGAGAACGAATGAAATAATTTACATTCTTACAAAAACATTTTGAGAATAAAGCTACATCTCTGTTCACCAAAGAGAGTAACAATCAACTCCCGATTTATGTGGCCTCAACTTTAAAAAATATATTTGATATTAGAGCGAGAACTATTGGTTAGTTAAAATTATATTTCATATAAATGTTTTTTAAATATTATTGCTACTACATCTTCACAATGATAATCTATTTAAAATAGTTGCGAGGATATGATCAAAATGGGAAATTTATGCCAATGTAGGTACCATCAAATCACTTTCATGGGAAAATGAGAATTTATATCTTGTTCGTTACGTTAAAAAAAATGTCAAAATGCGAATTTTTGTTAGATATTAATTTGATAAAATCGATTTTATTCTCTTTTTGACCTTCAATAAAATACCCTTAATTTTAGGATTCTATATCGAATTTCAAAAACTAATCTGTGGAACTTTTTGATAACCCTAGATACAAATAGTTGGCCCATTCTGTAGAATTGTTTCTGCTCTAGACAATTATACAGACACACAGCATCGCAAAAACAACGTTTTCTGGTTCAGTGAGACGTCAATATCCATAAAAAATCTCAGATTAAGTTTTTTTATCGATCACAATATTTTCTCTACCAAAGAAGTCGCGATAAAATATTTAGTAAAACTATCATTTTTGCAATCGACATTGATTACATTTTACTCAATTATAAGTTCTATTTTGTGGGAATTGACCATCTATCAATACTAACAGCTGCATATAACATTAATTGATGTGTGAGTTTGTAAAAACGTTATCAGATAAGGTATTTTATTTGAAAATTGGATTTTATATTAAAGTTTACAAAACTGACATCTTAACTCAGTCAGTAGCATGTCTGTCTACTGAACTTAGGGTTCCGGGTTCAATTCGTGGCATGGATGAAAAATGTATCATGGAAGAAATGTGGGTTTACATTTTCACATTAATTTATACACGACTAGGGATTGGTTGCTGTGCCGTTAGATTATAAAGGTGCGTCTAGAAAGAAAGCAGGCTGCGTTCTTATTGGTTTCCAGCGCCGATCAGCGCTCAAGTCCAGCGCGTGTAGGTGTACACAGAGGACTCAGACGAAAGTCTAAAAACCTGCCAATTGTCACATGTTATTACCGCCTTCAAGATGTCCATTTCATCATCGGATGAGGAGCTTTTACTTCTTGACAGTGTTCATCCAAAAGTTAAAATAAATAAAACCAGTATACATCCAATATATTCCATGGTAGGAAAGATTTTGGTGAAAATGATTTATTTCATGAACTGAAGCAAGACAAACAAAGAGTTTTTCATTACATTATTTTATTTTAGATGGAGAAGGCTTTGAGCAACATCTAACTGAAGTGTATGTTGAATATAATCAAAAAGAAGAGCAAAGGCAACCTACAGAAATACCAGCCAATTTAGCTTAAATAATTAAAGATAATTTTCACAACATTTATTTCACTAGCGAAAATTTGGACTAAGTGGTCGAATATGGAAGGGTTGGCGGGGACTAGGGAGACAATTTATTTTCACAAATTTTAAACTATATTTGAACAAGTTTTATAATATATATATTTGACAGTATACGTACAGTAGATATATAAGAAACTTTTGAAGAGTGTTGGTAGGGGTTGTTCGCTACATGTCGGCTGGTAGGGAGGCGTGGTTTTTGGTCCAGCCTGTACACGCTTACAACCATACACTTGACTACGCATGACGCGGCGCGTATTTTGACAGCGGACACAAACCTCTCTTCCATTTTCCCTCTTTTACAATAAAGTGACAACAGCCTAAGCTGCCCTGACAGTTTCGATAGGTGTCATGAGGGAAGGTATGGGGGGTTGGGGTGCCTCTCTGTCATTGTTGATTGTTCCAGTGGCGTGTTCTGGTCGCTTTTCAGTGGGCGTGGTGTATTTCTGAGCAGTGTGACTTTAAATTTTCTGTTGTGAACACAAAACAAGTTCCTATTTCTGTAAAAAAATAATAATAGATTAACTAGATAAAAGTTCTGGCTATCCCGATACTGATTATGTGAATTTTTTTTCTAGAGCAAGAAAATAAAGTCTTAATCACAAGTTTTTAAGTTGTAGATCGCTAAAAATATTGTAGGAATCGCATAAAACATTGACAAACAAGATTAAATTACAATACATGACCATTTTATATTTGCTTAGTTTATTGCAGAAATAAACGTCTTGTTGAATGATTACACGAACAAAAATATGTCTTTATCATTTGTATAAATAACCTTCTGACGACGGGGAGATCAAGGTTTAAATCCGACTTCTGTATAATGAGGGTAGTTTTTCCCTAATTGTTTTCCACCTCCTTCAACATAAATACGTTTATGTTGCATCTAAAATGCCTTTTTCCTCATCCCATTAGAAATATTATCATATATGGGTATAGCCTGAACAGAGAGTATGACGTGGTGATAAAAAGAAACCATGCTCCACCCCCACAACCAATTTGTGACATTTTGACTCGGCTGCCTTCATTTGACGAGATGTCTTCCGAGGCATCTAACGCAACATTTCCAAAGGTCTGTCTCGGGAAGGAAATAAGGACGCGCTGGAAAAGGACCGTACTGAGAGAGACTTTCACACCACATATTCTTGGATTTTTTTTTACCAGATCAAAGAGCTGTGTTCTCTCTTTATCCGTGGGTTTTGAAGTGTGACATCAAAAGAACGTGGGCTGTCATCTTAGATTCACTGAAGAAGATAAAAGTGAAGAGTTCTACGACCCCAAAGTAAAACAATGGCACAACTCAAAGTACTACGTTCTCAAACGTATGCATTTGAGTTTGTGAAGTACCACTTTCAGTATTGTTTACATCAAACTAACCCTAGTACTAATTAGAAGGCTAACATTTAATTATTATATTTTTATGTTGAACAATGTTCAACCAATGAATTGATGTTTGGAGGAAGGGAAAATTGGGTCTGATTTTGAGCTACGCTGGTTTGTAAGTCGTATGTTGATATAATCAAATGCTATAATAGCGATTAGAAAGAGATAATTTGGAGTAAATATTTCAGTATTTGTGATGAAGGAGATTGGGGAAACCATTGAGATAAACTCACTTCAATACACCCGCCCGAGGTTCGAGCTCCAATCTTCCCGGTAGATGCCAAGCACAATGAGGATGTTGCCTTTCTGTGCGTAACCACTTGTGAGGATTCCATCCTTCTTGCCCTAGAATATTATCGTCATTGTATAACGCAGTACCGCTATCGATACGTAAATCTGATGTAATAACAGATAACGTCTTACATAATTTAAGTTAAATTTTTAGTATTTTTTGATTAATTTGAATGGTTTTTATTTTTTGTATTTTTAATTACATCAACAGCGACATATTTCTAACAAAAAATTAAATATATCGAATTACAAAAAAAAAATAAATATATAATTGAAGTCTTTAGAAATCTGCGGATGTACAATAATAGACGGTATATATAAATGTTTTTGTAATGGCTGGAACTACGGTATCTAATTATTGATAGGAAAAAATAAAGAAATTAAAATATTTGTTCTCAACCAATTTTTAACAGTTTGGTCAAGTTACTTCTAACATTTCCCACAAATCTATTAATAATATTAGATTGTAAATCTTGCTTCTATGTATATTCAAATGACGTAGTGTAACGTCCAAGATGCAAGCATCCGTCACGACAGCTAATTGTTACTGACCATTGGGGGCATAGCTCGAAGAAGGGGTGGCTCATTGCCGGGGAGGGGAGTGGGGATGAATTGGTAAGGCACTACACGTATATTGTACGTACGAGAACATTCTGGGGTTAAACCGAATCAACAGGAAGAGACAAACATTGGTGTGCGCGTAGAAAAAGGCATCATTCCAACCTAATCTGGTTCTCCAAAGATAGATAGGTTGAGGTTCGAAACCCTTCTGTTGTATTAAAAGTGTTTTATTCCTGATTGGTTGCCCTTTCTTCCCCCAAATAGTTGTGGATACATTTCCTCTTAAACTCTTTATTTTTCATCTCCATACCATCATGTTTGGATCATGTATAACCCTTTTTCACATTCTCTCGGCTCATTTATACATTACTTTGTATTAAAATGGGTAAAAACTCAAATTTGGACCATTTCCAGAGAGCCTGTAGAGTGATACGATACTCTGTTATACGCACTATCTATTATGAACCTGCCTTAATTAAATACGGATAACCCGGGAGATTATTTTAATCTAAATTGTATACATTTCAGAGCGTTTTCCAAGAGGTTTAGGGCTTTACTAGACTCTCATTGAACTTGGTAACCAATGACAGACCCCGAATTGTCTCGAGTGCACTGTTTTAGTTGGGTTGTTTCACAGAGTCAAACTTCCCATCTGACTTACAAATATTTATTGACTGTTTTTCAGTTCCGAGTTTTTAACTTTATCACTGTGTCTTACTTCCTGCTGAGGTGATTCGTTTATAATATGATAATTATTTAGTGGGGTAGGGATGAGGAGGGAAGTATTTTAAAGGTTCTACCCGCATTTAGGTGGAAGGAGAGTGGGAAACCAAAGACCCGACTGGGATTATTCTTTGTTGCACCGCGTTTTATTATCCGTTCAAGTTTTATGCTTATGTACTAATTACGCTTGTGGTTTTAGGGATAAGGAAGGTTGAATTTGGAGGAAGTATACCCAAATTTGCGTGGAGGGAGAGTAGTGATAGTAGAGGTGTTGTAGTAGGAAAAACCCCCTCAATCCACCCGACCAAGATTCGACCCACGATCTCCCGGTCATTGGCAGTCCAGTATGTTACGAGAACATTGCCTTGGACCCCGCAATCACAGAAGCGGGTATTTATATGCAGTCATACCTTTATTTGTGTACTCATTTTATTTTTGTAAATAACTGAAATGATATTTTTGCCTCCGTGTTTTACTGTCAGGAATATATGCAGACGTTAATGAGGTTGGGATGAGGAAATTAGAATGTTAAAAGGGAATGTGTTGACCTCTTTGAACTTGGGTAAAGTGCTCGCCTCAGGACCGGATTTTCGTGGGCTCAAACCCAGACAGGTGGATGGAATTTACTTGAGCGATAAAAATCTGTGGCCAACTCCCCTCGGAGGGGGAGTAGGGCCATCGGTCCCGTGTCGATTGTTGCAGGTATAAAGAACCCTCGAAGGTAAATGTAAATAAGGTTTATTTAATTTACCTTCCGGTAAAATTGGCAGAGTTTTTCACACTCTCCCATATAAATTCAACGTGGAAGGAAATGGGGAACCACAAAACCCTTTCTGAAATCCTCTAGTTCATGTTGGATGGTTCTACCAGATAGTGCAGGTAGCCCTAACCATCTGAAAGACTGAGTGCATGCCCAGCTCCAGATGAATAAAAATTACATTAATATTATATTCTTTTTTTTTTTAGCACTGCGACTTACTATTCGTTCGGGTTATAAGCATAAACATGATGTACTAATTACTATAATGTGATAGAAATGAGGAAGTTTTAATTGTGAGGAAATGTACCCTTATTTCATGAAGGATAGAGTGTAAAATCATTTGAGTAAAAACTAAACTGAGTACACCCAACCGGCAGTCTAGTCTATTGCAAGAGTGACGCCTTAGACTATGTGGCCATCGAAGTGAGCTTCGGCTAGATGACTTAAGAAGAAGAAGGAGAAGAGAGGGAATGTATCCTCATTTGTATGGAGACAGAGTGAGAAACTATCTACGGAAAATAATCTTTTGTACACCCAGATGGAATTCCATCACTACCTCCCCATTATCGGCAGTCCAGACTTGCTGAACCTAATATCAAAGATGTTAAATAAGGATGCTGACTAGAGAATCGGCAAACCACGGTTTGATTATTAAAAATAGTTTACCTCAGGTGAGACACACTTCAACGTTTATGTGGACTAAGACGTTATTCACGTCTGGTCTGGTTTGTTGGAGACTTGAGGATTAGGGGATCAGATTTTATTTTCCTAAATTATTTATCACCCTTCCTTCAAATGAGAGAGGAAAAACTTGTAATTTCCATTTTCCTAATCCTAACCCAATTGGTTTAAATATGCGTATCGCCCAGATGGTTAGTAAGTGTGGAGCACAAACAAAAATAGTTTTGTGAGAATTCTTCTTGTTTCCCGTAGCTAACGGGACAAATTAATAATACTTTATTATCTCGATGTCTGGAGTCAAACCAAGGATCTCTGGGTAAATAGCTTGGTCCTCTCACTGAATTACGGGGGTAAGGTAATTAATTAAAGCTCTCTTCAATAGTAGATTCTGTCACGTTTCTTTCACACTAATCTTCCTCACAATTTTCAAAGAAAAAAAAAGAAAGTTTAGAATCCAAGGAAGACTTAAAGCTTCTAACAGAACCTGAAAAGTTCATTAAGACAGTTTAATTAGACACTGATTAACAGAGAAAGGGAAAAAGTCACCTCGCTGGCTCGTGATCGTTGGAGCGCGGATGAATTAAGCGATAAGTGATCGAGATCGAATCAGAGGACCCCTTGTTGGAAGAGTACAGGACCGTCGTAGCTAATAAATTCCGTTTGCGTTCCAGCTCTTAACACGGAAAAGGAGTATTTTATTGACTCGGAATAATGGACTCGGCGAGACTGATGGAGAAGGCTCGAATTTAGGTGACTGGCTGGCGACTAGTCGCAAGGTGTTTCACAATTCGTTCAGTTTCAATGATTTAAATCATTTGGATTCACATTTAATAAGCACAAGTGATGAGGTGCTTACCGCGCCTAGCTAGATTTTACAGTGAGGGTTAGGTCGTGGTTTGATTACCATATGGGTGAACTAGGGATGGTTTATAGCTTTACCTCCACGAAAAATATGTGTATCATTTCTTGATATTTAACTTCCTAATTATTTGTGTAAATATGTGGACTGCCCGATACGTAGTAAGATGCCGTGGAAGAAAAATCAGTTGATTTTAGAAGAAAATTTCTAGCTGGAACTGTCAATTACATTACATGTTTATAAAACAATATCTTGAATCTATCAGAGATGATTTATATATATAAAAGATTTGGTTATGAATGCTTATAATATTTATTTTAATTTGAGTAAGAATAATGTGTTTTATAAGAACTCGTTAAAAAGGACAAAATGTGATTTAATTTTTTTGATTAAATTTTAAATATATATTTTTAAATTTATTTTAAATTCATAAATTTGGATTTATTATCATTGTATGTTTCTCCGGACAGCCTTTCTCTTTCTTTAATCCTAAGATAGAGACATTTACTAAAAACTATAAAGTTTTATGGAATGAAATATTATATACTGTTACAGAAACACTAAGGGGTCAAGAAAAGTGGACATTAATACAAATTTCGAGTTTGAATTATTTTGACCATCACATTACTTTACTCTTTGAGGGGTAGAGTCAAATAAAATAACATACATTCATCATGCATTTCTTTTTAAGTTTCCCCCCAGCAGATCCACACACATCTTTCCTGCCCTCAACTACGGCCTCTATTATTCTATTCCAGGCACTCTCTCTACCATTGGTATTTATTTTGATATTCCATTTATAATCTTGTAAAGTTATTTTTTTTGCCTACCAGTATTCAATATTGCGCTCTCACATTTTATCCTGCAATTTTTCCACTTTCACTTTTACTTGCTTAATACTCTTGCGCCACTTCCTCACAAAATTCCTAACTTATTTCACTATTGAAGTCATATGAAGTGATCCGTTCCACATTCAGCTCCATATACAGCCCTAGTATTCTTCAATAAACTTATCAGTCTCTTATCACACACACAAAATAATTCATCGTTCTCGAACAACCTTTTTGCCATCAATAAAAGTGAATATCTTTGTGCTTAAACAATGTGTTCGTTCGACTTAAATAATTCATTTTTCCAAACACAGACTCACTAACTCATTACCATTCTCATTTACCCTGTTATTATAGAATGAAAATATTATATATGACACAATTTAAATGTAAAATCAGAGTGAACGAATTATACCTAACTTTTATAGTACCAAATAAAAAATGGCTTACATGACAAACAAGTTTAAATGTGTTTAATCATTAATATATTTTAAATATTGAGAAATATTTATTAATTACAATTATCAAGCCTCCTAAGTATTTACGTTGCTATTAAAAGTTTAGATTTTCTAAATTTTATTAGTAATTTTTCTTAACTATATTGAAAAATTTGTTTTAAAATTATTAGGCCTACAAAATAAAGGTAGTTTGTTTATCTGGATAGGTAAAATCTTACAATATTTTTAATAGTACAGTTAAACAATAATAAAATACGAGTAGAATAGGCCTACACAATATAATATTTACTTGGTCTGATAACGTGTCAAAATCAGAATTGATATGTTTTATTTATTTTATTATGTAACGTGCACTTTCTGAACTGACTGACAATATCTGCACAGGGGAATGTCTATGAGTAATAGGGTAAGAGACATTCATTTTGATGGGAAATACATTTTCACATATCTTCTAGAGCTCCTTTACATGCCGAAATCGACATTGTATTAACGGCTTAACTTTTCCTCCGAGGGAGGTTGTGATACAGATTTTTATTGCTAAAGAAAAATTCGTTGTCCTAGCTGGGTTGAACCCACGATCATCGAGTTTTGAGGCGAGAACCCCAAGATCGTCAGAATGCAAATCTAATTGTATAGACTTGCAAATTTGTATAAACTTGATTGAATTGGATTCTATTTTAACAAAGCCTTTTTGTTTTAGTCACATTTACAAACTATTTATTTCCCTAGTTATGTTTTTTATGTACTTATATCATGAGAAAGGATTGTGATGGTGAAAAAAATTCCATCTCGAGATTATGACCAATTTTTACGCTTTATGTGAACCCAACAAAGTGGATTTTACATTTTTGTTTGTATCCATCTCTGTCTGTCTATCTGTCTGTCCTTGGCCACGGACCAAAAACTGTTTGATGGATTTTCTTCAAACTTTATATTTAGATATTAGAATGATATACCAAAATTGTTTTCCGTAACCCTTCAGTTAAGGATAGTTATCGATAAGTAATTTTTGATTTACGAATTTTTTGAAAATGACTCTAACGATTTTTTTAAAATGCATAACTAGGATTTATTTGAAATGACAAATAACACTTGATAGTGGTTTTTAGGCAAATATTTATGTAAATGTTGTTAACTGATGACATATTTTTCAAAAAATTTAAACATTTTACAAATGGATCTAACAATTTGGTTAAATATAGGTATTTTGGAGTATTTTACATGACAAATAAGAGTGTGTACTTGTTTTTGAGGTAAACATTCGTTTATGAGTAATCAACTTGTTACTAATATTTACACAAGTGGAAATATTAAAAATAACTCTTTAATGATTTGGTTACAAACATAATTATATCTTGGCAAATTTTGACCTGAGGAACAACCCTGCACAATTTGTTTTGAGTAAAAATTTGATAAATTATCTTTTATTGAAGATTGAATTTTGAAACTGGCTATAAAAATTTGGCTTAAAACCTTCAGGGGAGTGTTAGATACGAACATGACAAATAAAGCTGTATTCTTGTTTTGCGGGAAATTTTTTTACGTGTAGTTTACTGATTCTGGTTCATATGAATATTTTAACAATTGCTCTTGCGATTTGGTTCAATATTGTTGTCATACAAATAAATAATAATGTTTCATTATTTATGGTAAATAAATTAATTAAAGAGTAGTTAACTAGTGGATTAAATAAAATTTAAATGTTTTGTAAATTGACCTTGAAGATTGAATTCAAAATAACATTATGTGAATAGATTATTTTTTGTAAATAGGAATACGTTTTTATCTTTACAAATACAAAATATTTTTAAGGTAGTTAAAAATAGTTTATATTTGAATCACGAGTTTGACTATATTAAACAATCCTACCCGGCAGCTACCACTATTTGATAGGTTTTTCTGACAGCCTGATATATAGATTATGGGTAGGCAGGACAGTCGGTGACAACTGGGTCATTTTGGGGAGATAGCTCTTTTCTACTTATTTTAGTTAATTTTGAATATCTTTGAAACTATCAAAATTGATTTGGTTCAAAATATACATCGGGGACAATTTTAAATGAATGAATAATGTATCTTTATTTTTATAAGATTAATTAACCAAAGTTTAGTTTACTTACAACAAATTATAAAAAAAATATGAAATGTTTTGAAATTAGTTAAAGATTGAGCTCAAAATGGTTATATGGAAATACTTTTTCACTATTAATAAGAATACGTTCTTGTTTTTAGAAATTACAAATAATTTAGGGGTGGATTACAAATAATTACTTTTAAATATATTATTATTATTATTATTATTATTATTATTATTATTATTATTATTATTATTATTATTAGCACCACGTCTAACTACCTGTTCGGGTTATACTCACGCTAATGTGTATTAGTAGGATGATTGTGAGATGAAATGAAGGACCTACAGTTTAACGTGGAATCCGAACCACGGTGGAGGCCTGGCATACCCAACATTCACAAGATGTCTTGTCAGGGGTGAAGGAAGGGTTTGGTAATCAGATAAATCTTTGCCGGGACCGAGGATTGAACCCCGGACTCCAGCACAGAAGTCTGACACCTTACCCCTAGACCGCCAGGTCACCTATTTTAAATATAAAATTTGTTTAAAATATTTGAGTAATTTAGATTAAAATATATAAATAAAGAATTTTATAACTTGATTAACAATATGATACTTTTGTTTTCATAAGTAAAGCTTATTTAAGAGTATTTTACTGAAAATCTATTTTTGAAAGTTTTTCTTCGAAGATATAATACACAATATGATAAAATTTGTGCGATTGTGTTGTACCATTTATTTAAGTCTTGACTGTGATTTATATTTTGGATTAGATTGTGCATGAACAATATTATTTTTAATTATTTGCATGTGTTTTTCATAAACTAATATGTTTAACCCGCTTGTTAACTTATTAATCTAAGGGCTATGTATTTAGGTGAATATTATTTAGAAAATGCATCCATGATTTCTTAGAGAGAGGATGAGAAAACCCATACTGAAAACATATTTATAAAAAAAACTTATTGCATCCAATTGGAATTTGAACCCTGAACTACTCGTAAAAGAATACTTTTTCCTGTGCGAGTCCAACACCCCAGCTTGCTGGAGCCACCTGTGCAAATATGTGTATATATTCATAGCCCTGAAACAATTATGCTAAATTAATACGCGGTTGATGTTAACTGTTCAAGATATATTTTAATGAGTTTTAAAATATTTTGTTTACTTAAATAGAATGGGTTTCAAAGTTGACATTAAATCTATTTAAATCAAACCTACTACCATAATTCATAAAATAAGTTTTTCAACTTTTAATATTGAATGTTCACAATTCTTGCTTAAGCTATAGAATGGTCCATGAATTAAAATAAATATAAACACAAATAACAATAATGTAAACTAAATACGCGGGTGGATAAAGCGCTTGGTAATTTAAAATATAAATTGAAAATAAGAAAATATAAATTGTTAAGACAATAATAAAAAGAGGGAAATGAAATAATAAAAGGAAAGGAGAGTAAAAATAACAAAACAACATTAAAATCATAATAAAAAATACAAGCCAACAAAATAAGATAGACCAGAAATAAAATAAATAAAGCAAATGAAAATGGGATAGATAAGGCATATCATAGTGAACGAGAATAGCTCAGAGAGACTATTACATATTTTAAACACACATCATAAAGTACAAGTAATGCTATGCAAATGAATGAATCTACGTTGTAGCTAAAAACTCGGGCCAGTGACCCCTCAGCCCCTAGAGGCATCTACCCATGTTTGTGGTAAATAGGACGAGACATTTGAGAATATCTAATTTTAAATTTTAAAACTACGTTCACTACATCATAAAAAAAAAAACTAAAAGAGAAGTTTGTGTCCCAGTACTAAACACATTAATGTTGCGTCTGTACACAACTTTTTTTTCCGACGAATGTTAGTCTACATCTCTTTTGCAAACACTATATATATGAACATATATAATCCGTGCTGTATCTGTGTGTCAATTCAGGTGTCCTACTCCCACTTAACGATATCCTAGAGAGATGAAATTTAATAGCGACGCTATCTAGCGTGCCACCTTTATAAGAAAAATTATAAACTCAAAAAACTCAAAATGGTGGTTATAAAATAGTGGATGAAACTTACAAATTGAGTAAGAGAAAGCTGAAATTTAGTATGGACGCTATCAAGCATGTATTATTTATTTAAAAAAATTCTAAACTTAAAAATATATTGTGGTGAATTCAAAATGGTAGATGAAATGTACACATTGAGTTTTATAGAGTTGAAATTTTTCATGGACGCTATAATAAAGTTATATAACACATTGGAGCTTTTAACGCAATCAAAAATTGAATTCAAATATGGTAAAACCCCGTTATACAATAAATCCCAGTAATTCTAAATTCCTCCGGACAACATTTTTGGAGAATGGAAAGGGTGGGCATACTAAGTGAAAATTAAATTGATTTAATTGATAACAAACTCAAAGATAAAAATGAATTACAATAAACAATGGTAATAATATAATATTGCGCGTCTGGGCTACATCATTGATAGCCTAGTTTGTGATAATATTAGCCAGTAGGCCTAATAATGTATCGTTGCCCAGGAGACTCCCGAATGTATTATTGTAAATCCTTTCCATGGAGACTATTTCCATATCCCGTTGAGATGAGGGTGTGGAAACACTTAAACCTAATTCAAACCTAACCTACCAAACTCTGGTAATCTTTGGGATAATTTCCCTTAAGGGAAAAATACCCAAGTTACCAGTTGAAATCTAACTCGTGTCTCCTAGGCTCGCATACAGATAATCAGTGGTATTAAATTGATTAATATTTACAAGTTGTAGTTAACACAAAGTACTTTCCTATAATTACTATACTGTCTAGTACTGTAAAATTATATTCTGTGATTGTAAAACTACATTACCTAATACAAGTTCTGCATCAATTAAATTAATGCAATTTTTTAAAACTCATTCAACAATAATTAAAGATTTGTAAAATTACTCTGTCTTTCCAAGGACCCATCCGTATTATCCTGGCTAATTTGAAATGTTGATAATCCAAACAATCTCGTTGGATCCTTAAATATCAAACTCAGCCTGTGCAATTTAACTGCCTAACAGTGGCCCAATCAGATACAAATATAAGGTCCATGTAACCATTTTTAACAGGTTTCTCTTAAAGGAATGTATATATCTTAACGGGAATTGATTTTACACCTGTATACACTGGCATCCCGTATATTTTGAAATGAGGTGGTTTCCAGTTAAACTGGTGGTTTAATTACCATAAATTACTTACAAGGCCAACTCTAGGACATGATTAAAATCTATCTTTCTTCCCAATCACGTTTTCAGCCATGGCCAATTGTACGTAGTATTTTCACATATAATCCATAATGCATTTAATAAGATTGAATTAATTTAGTTCACTCGCAATTTATCGACAGATAGATACTTTTTTACAAACAATGCCTATCATTGTATGCGATTATCAATTGAATGTTAGGTTTTTATAAGTTGGTTGGTACTATAATAAACCTGTCATTGACAGGTCTTAAAACTAGTTACATTTTAAGAGAGAAATCAATGTGCTCTTCACACAAATCTGACACACAGTTTATCTTACACAAATTTGCGTTTACAAATGATAGCTCTCTCTTTTCTTAAAAATATACGAAGACACGTGCTCTCCTATTGAACTAAATTATATAAAAATATTTTATCTTTACACAACTTTTACGTTTTTAGCTTTATCAATACAATATGATGTTTTCCCTGAATTGAATCAAATTAATAGTTTTTACTATCTCAACTAAAGAGAAAGTGTTGTAACCGTGAACATTTAAGAACTCGAGATTATTATGAATCTTTAAGTTTTATGCACCCCTGAAACAAAAACTGTAAATTTTACCATTCTCTCTGTACAATTGTTTATCTATGTCTTGTAACAATTAAAAAAGATAGCGTGAAATATTAATGTTTATTCCACGATTAGGGTGACATTTGCTATCATAATTAAATTAGGTTAGTTTGTTATGCTGTATTTATAATAATTAAAAAGGGATGATATATATATATATATATATATATATATATATATATATATATATATATATAATTGGTTAACCGTGGGTTTCCCCTTTCACGGTGATGAATTAACGGCCAGGGTCTAGGTGTTGTATCTGTTCTAGATTTAAGTTAGTTTATAAGTCTTGTGCTTATATTATAGTGAGTTGTTTCAGAAATTTCTCTTTAAACAAACATATTTCACACAAAACTAAAGTTAATGTGGCATCACTCTGGTGACAATGGGTTGATGATGACGGGGAAATCGGGGCTCAAATTGATTATTGGTGGTGTTTCATAAAAGGTTCCCCACACTCCTTCCATACAAATGGGGGTACATTATCTCTAAAATTCTTTCTTCCTCATCTCCATCAATTAGATTAATGATCATAAAATATACGCGCAACCTGAATAAGAAGTAAGACGCGGTGAAAAGAAGAAGAAATATTTATTAAACTGAACGATTAACTTAATAAACCAACATTTTACTTAACTCATATATATAACATATCTAAGTTGATCTAGCGCTCACAACCGTACGTATGTTTCCTATCTCTCGTAACCCTTTGATTTTTTGTATTTATTTTTGTGTGTTTTCTCGCAGGATGGTCTTCAAAGTGTAACATTCTGAGATAAAAGAAAAAGAGTCAGGAAAACGTTTTGTTCAGAGGACCCTGCCTGACTTGTTGAAGACCAGTAGGGAAGGTAAACTTAACTTTGTAATTTTTGTCTCCCTGTGTAAAGTTTACCATCTGTGCCATAGTAGACTTGTTGCAGAGTTGTTGTTTTTTTATTACAAAGGTACAACGCAATTTCTGGCAACACGCTGTGCAAAGGGCGTGTAGAAAAATAAAAGGTGGTTTTTACATAAAGTTGAAAAAGCTGCTTAACACATTTTAAAGGTGAGATGATTAAATTTAGTAAAGATGTTGAGGACAGCATCTGAGCTTCTAGTGCATTGTTAGGAAACAAATGGAAGATGTAACATTTTGTAATACTTCTAATATATCATTTTTAAACATTCAAGATTAATCAAACCTAAACACTTAAGGTAAGAGAGAAGGAAACGCAATTTTAATTAGCATTTCTTTCACCCGCCCCCCCACCCTCCCCAACTTAAATGATATTAAAAATGGACGTATAGTTAGATGTACTAACGTTATTCCGATCTAGGATCATTAACAAAGTATTTTTATTATTTCTTTCGGGAAATGATTTTTTTAAATTCAAATTGAATCCAATCTATTAAGAACTTGACATCCTAGGCTGTGTAGCCACTTGTGAAGGTAGCCATATCATACAAGGGACTGGGATGATAATTATTACATCAGCAATGACCTTGAAAACACATACAGAGAATGAAGACGTAACTAGAGCAAACGGTGTCATCAGACGTTTCAACCGCTCCTCTAATGTTGTTATGTGTCGTGTTATATTCTCAAATAGGTTTTTTTTAGCACCACGTCTTACTACCCATTCTGGTTATACGTTTATGTACTAATTATGCTCAGGACTTAGGGATTTAAAAAGATTGAATCTATAGGAAGTGTACCAGCATATTCGTGGAGAGAGAGGGGTAAACCATTTAGGAAAAACCACCGTTAGCACACCTAACCAGAATCGAAACTCCATCTCCCCGCTATCGGCAGTCTAGTATATTGCGAGATTGACACCTTAGACCATGCTGCCACCAAAGTGTGTTGTTTCTACCAGTTTTTCAAATAATTGCCAAACGTGTATCAATTACTTTGTGTTTGTATCTGGGTACACCCCGTTTGCTTTTTTTCATTCTAACGTACTGTACCTAGACGTTACACCATGGCAGAACAAATAAATATAGGATTGCTATTTTGAGGTATACGAAGGGTAAATATAGTAACTATTAAATAATACCATATTATGCTAAGTTTGAAACAGTCTTAGCATCACATTAAAACTACTTTTATTCTCATTCTGTTATTATATGTCCTGTATCTCACTCTATGTCAGTGATATTTCATAGTTACATATTACTTTCTCGCCATCTTACAGTTAAAGAAAATATTGTGAACGTCAAAAAAATCGAACTTGAGATTTTGATGAATTTCGACCCCCAAATCAAAAAAAAATGTATTTAGAATTTCCGTCTGTCTGTTCCTCCGTCTGTCTGTCCCTCCGTCTGTCTGTCCCTCTGTCTGTCTGTACCTCGGACTAGAGCTAAAACCATTTTGCAGATCAGGATACAACTTGCTAGCTAGGGTTGACCCGAGGGGTATTTGGAATTGGATATCCAGTTTTTTGAAGGGCAAAAAGAGAGAAAATTGATTTTCTCCAAATCAGTTATAACGATTTTGATTAAGTTTCATTTCTAATCATTGCTCAATATTATAAACAAAATGGATGCTCCCATTTTTGCGTCAAAATGACTTTAAGGGTTCCGGTCTCATGCGTAAGTTCTCATTTGTTATCTCATCTCCAAAACAATTTGAGATATGAAATTACTTATCATTGAAAATATGTAGGGATATTTATGATACAAATATTTTACCAGAAACATATTTTTATAAAACCAATAATTTTTGAGCTAGACTCAAATAAATATATTTTATAGCTTTTCGAACACTCAAAGTCAAGTATTGCGACCGTAAAACAAAATTTAGCTCATGTTGTTGATGTATGTCAACGTTTCATGACACCCCGAACCCTAAAAAGTCGTCTTTGCAATACCGTCTGTCTGTGTGTCCAACCCGAAAATTAAGAGTAGATGAATAAATATCGAAAAGAAAAAAAAATCGATTTTCTCAAAATCCGCTCTAATTATTTTGATTTAAACTCGTATTCAGGCATCGAGTAAGATTATAAAAAATATTGATATTTTTATTTTACCATGAAAATTAATTTTAGGTTATTTTACAGAAGCGGAAATTTCCGTATCTCCGCAACTATTTGAGACAATAAATAAATCAGCATTGAAAAATTGTAGTAATATTAAAACTAAAAACTTTTTTGTAATTTTTTTTATAAATCCAACAGTTTCTGAGATATTGTCAATTATATTAATACAATTTTCTGAGATTTAATTGTAGAGAGATACTGCTTATGTTTTAACGCAATAAATTTCTAATACTATAGAATAATTAAATAGAAGTCTATCCAAAGGCGTATGTTCTTTTTCCTTTAACCTCTTAGAATAAATATTTTTGCAATTATGATCTATCTCCTTCATTTTAGACTCAATGGTCAATATTTACATTTTTATTCTTCAAAATTTATAAATGAGAAATTTAATAGCAATGCAATGACTTGAAGATGTGCAACACTTAATGAAATGTTAACATTTTAATCGGAAATCAAAATTTTAATATGAAGTGTTGGCCCTTGGAGACCCAATATTGATCTTTTTATAGATCCAAACTTGCAAATAAGAACTATAATTCCTTAAAATAAAAATTATAAAATTTAAAACCGGGACTCAAAAAATGTTTTACATAATAATAGTGCAATTAATGCTTAGGTTTGCTAGTTTATATTATTTTGTTTCACATATATTACGAGTTTTGAGCAAATATCTGTATTTTTAAACAATAGAGCGAGAAAGTCCGTGTGAAGATCCGTACCATTTATTTTGGGATATAAATGATAGTAAATACACCATAATGTACAGTGAGGTTGATTATGAGACAATTTAAGAAAAATCATTCTTGGTACATAAGATTAGGATTCTATTATTGAGCTCCCTCCCCGTTACTATAAATCAAATATTTTGCGAGATAGATGGCTTAAAGTCATAGACTTAGACCACGATCACTGACGTACTTAAGCTGTAAATAATACAAATTTGGAAATAAAACGGAAAAAAAAAAAAATGCTTAGCGTCACTTAGATTGTTTTCGAATCTGTCGAATAGATTAACTTTTTATATTTTGAACGAAGTGTTTACCGTTTAGTTAACGATTAACTACCAGGGGTGTGGTGAAGGAGGTTTCCATGGTAGCCATAGTTGAGTTACTTTTTGCTCCACTTCTTATAAACAGTTCAGGCTATAGGCCTACGCCCATGCACTAGATACGCTACTTTATTAGCGATGGTGAAGGTTGAATTTAGTGTTAGTGTACCCACCTTTACATTGAGGGAGAGTGGAAATACATTTAGAAACAATCACCCTCAATACACCCGACCGGGATTTGATACCCAATGTTCCCGACATTAGCAGTCTAGTCTACTGTGAAAGTGGCGTCTTAGACCATGCGGCCACCAAAGCAGGCCAGAGTTTGTTAAAACAATACTTTCTGTAATCTGCTTTGTATCACTTGACCAAATGTTATATTATAGGTTCTGTCTACAATCGCACGAGAAATATTTCCTCTGATACCTGGACAGTATTCTCTTGAATGATGATAGCCATTCATGGGTGATGTTTAAAATTAGTGATCAGTCTGGCAACGATCCATGACATTCCACTGGAAACTATTATCCAACAGAGACAGTGATAGTTTCTTTGTGAGACGGGAATCGCTATTGAATCAATGGAAACAGTAGTCTTAAAGCTTCATTGAGGCATTGTTCAATCTTTTCAAAGGCAGTCAATTACTTAAATTAATGAAATATTAACCATCGTAAGAAATCGACCCAGATTGATGCCGATTATATTAAATATTTGTTGTAATCCAAATTATTTTTCCAGACTAGGACAGAACCAGTTCCTTATTCTTGAACCATAATATTGAACTAGGAAGAACAAGAAACGAAATATATTCAGAAATTATTAAATTAGATAATACCGCATCTTGCAAATGGACAACAAACATTGTGATCTTAGAAGCTTTATTGAAACTTATTGTGTACGAAAATAAAACTCTCTAGCTCTCTGTAAAACATCGCCTTCTTTGGCTGCCTTGGTTTTTATTATCCTTAAAATAATTTCCGAGGCTTCAACCCAACATTTGAGCTATATCAATCAAGTGGCCGCCGTTCGTTGACAAGGATAGTGCCAACATATGCGGATAGAGAATGTCATGTAGTCAGCACAACAAACCCTCGTCCGTTAATCTTAGTTTTTTAAACCGTAGCTGTTACTTATTGATTCAAGTACTCCTCATTTGTCCTCAGGAGTCTTACATGACTCCGTTACAGGGCTACTGCTTCACTTTAAATTATGGAAGTGCCGGGGATTGATCCCGGAACCTCTGAATCTGTAGCCAATAATTCTAACCACTAGACCATAAAGGTGTCTTGAATCATCTTACTAGTGTTAAATATTAAATTTATGTTCTAATATTGGCCTACACGCTACGATGGCCACGTGGTCTAACGCTCTACTCTCGTATTAGACTAGACTGGTGAAGACGGGAAGATCGATGTTTGATACCGGTCGGGTGCACTGACGGCGATTTTCTTCAATGGTTTGCCACCCTCCATACAAGCAAATATGGGTGATTTTTATCTCAATTAAACTTTCCTATACTATGTATCTTTTTCTAATTAAGCGAACATTTCAGACAAAAGTTTACAAATATAAGTTCTAGATGTATATTATTATTATTATTTGAGTGTTTAATAGAATTGTGACGTTTCTTATCCAAAAAGAAAATAAGAGTATTCTGGCCTTCAGTGCCTGTCTCACCCCACGTTTTACAGATCAAACCAGGCGTTACATTGTAGTGCGAATTTAGGTATTATGCTTTAAAAAATATATTATTGCTATCACGTTTAGCCACAATTTTAAAATAAAACAAACCTTAAATTAAATTATTTTAAAATCAAACAAATACTAATATACAATCGTACAAGCTTTCTCTAATAGTGTTTTATAGTTTAGAACAAAATTTTCAAATATATGGTTTAAGTATCACGTTTAAGAAGGTTTTCCTCATAGAAAACAAAAACATTACCTGGTTGATTAGCCTACAATAAACCCTCTTTATACTGTATATATATTTAAATAAAACTGTTCGAAAAGATTTAATTTATTTAGAATCTACAAATATCAATTATTTGTAAACTACTCTTAAATTACTTTTAATTTGTAAATACAAATTTTATCCTTTTTCAAATACTCAAAGAACGTTTCTCATTAGTAAACTACTCTTGATTCAAGAACTTTTAAGAGCTAAGGCCCTCAGTCCAGAGGTATATCTTCATATCTATTTATATATGCATGAACAAAAGTCATCCAAATGTTTCAAGACAGACAGACTGTAATGATATGGAATTATACAACACAATAATTTATTATTAACATCTATATTCAAAATCATGACATTATAAATGAGAGCGAGTAATAAGATTTATTTGTTTTATCTTGCTACATTGCAAGGTATGGCGACATCTTTCTACGTCCCTGTTTAAAAAGACAACGCAGTTTGGTCAACAGAGACGCACCTGGATGACCGCACATCTTTTTCTACGAAGCTTCGAGAAGGAAATGTCGCTTGATATACCCCTTAAGGGTACGCATCCCCCTCACACTTCCTGACAAGGAGCCGAGTAGGTAAAGTCCATGTGAATCATAATCCGTGCTTTTACCGGAATCTAAATCTCCCATGTCGGGAATTGTCGTGTATATGACATCGTAGTCGGGAATTTAAATTAAAGTCAATAACGTGTGAAATACCGAGCACAAAACTGTTTATCTACTTATAATAGTAAAAAATATAAAAGACTAGGATTTTTAACTTCTAAAATAAGATCACGAGGGGACGAGACGAGACGAGGATCAATTTGGCCCCCTTAGAGCTTAAGCAGGGATCGCGCCAACAGGGATAATTGAATTCAAGGCCCCAGTGAGGGTAGTAGGGAAGTTTTTGCTCCCAGTGCTACGGGGCTCAGAGCCCGACATTGTACTCATACTGTTAGAACTTAGACACTTATAGAGACAAAGAGACATAACAAAAAATCACAAATTTAACAAAAATTACGCACATTGTTGTCGGCCCATTTCAGGGCCAACAACTAAGACAATGGACAATTTAAAAAAAAGACAACAATCACAAGACTGGTCAAGGAACCTTGATGAAGAAGAGGACGTAGACATTGATACCACTGACAACGACTCTGAAGATGCGGAATTTACTAAAGCAACGATTCTGAAGAGGAAGCTACTTTTTAAGTCAAAAGAGGACGTACCGGCAAAAGCCATAAAAGTGACCAATAAATTTGAGCCGCTCTCAAACAATGACCAAACTATGGAAATCTCAGACTCACCACATACAATTACCACAGGAACAGTAAAAACCAAACAAAATATTCCACCGATTGTACTTAGAGGGACAGCGAACTACTCCAAAATAGCCAAAAAGATGAAGGAAAGTATGACTGGAACTTACAAAATACTGTACATCCAAGACGGACTAAAACTACATGTAGCATCCCTGGAGGACTTCAAAACCCTCCAAACATACCTGAAACAGACGAAACAAGAATATCACACCTTCACTCTCCCAAGGGATAAACCCTTGAAAATAGTTGTGAAAGGTCTTCCACCCAACGTGTCTACGGACGAAATCAAAGACGAACTACAGGAGATGGGATACACAGCGACAGATGTAAGACAGTTCAAATCAAGGGCACAAACAGAAACCGACTCACAAGACACGATCAAACTGTTGCCAATATTTATATGTACATTCACAAGGACTGATAATAACTTCAAAATATTCCAAGAAAATTACATCAACCACACTAGAGTAAAAATAGAGCATTACATTCAATCCCAAAATTACATACTCCAATGCCACAGGTGCCAGAGATTTGGCCACTCTAAGAACAATTGTGCCAATAATCCAAGGTGCGTTAAATGCCTGGCCTCTCATTTGACCACAGACTGCCCGAGGAAAGAAACCACAACCCCTGCTAAATGCACAAATTGCCGAGGAAACCACACTGCCAACTACTCGAAATGCCCCGAGTACCTGAAAGTAATGGAAAAAAAAATTGAACAAAGACAGAAAATAGTGAACAAACCAGCCACCACACCTCCAAAAAATGACTTTCCCCTACTAGCAACCAAGACTACGCCAACCACACAACATCAATCCTGCACGCTCATATAGAGATATCTTGGTGAACAAACAGGACGGCCTGCAACAACCTAAAGGAAAAGAACCGGAACAAAATGCTTCATTTGACCTTAAAGAAATTATTATGATACTTAAAGAACTAAACTTATGTGGATTTCTAAGACACCTCAAAACATACATAACAAAAATCAGCCAGGCACCGGATAAATTGACAAAACTCATGGTCATCATTGAAGCAGCGACTGACTTTTACTTTAGCTCCAATGATGACTAACCCAAGAATTGTAGAAGAAAACACTCTCAGAATACTAATATGGAACGCGAACGGAATCCTCCTACAAAAACAGGAATTCGAAGACCTACTTCGAACATATGGAATAGACCTGGCACTTGTATGCGAGACCCACCTAAAACCTGACAAACGGCTTACCATAACAGGATATAATATATTCAGGACAGACAGGTTACACCAGAGAGGGGGGGGTACAGCAGTCCTCATAAAGAGCTATCTACCACACTATAGAAACGACATCGAGGACACAGAAAACCTGGAGGCCACATCGGTAACTGTCAACACCAAAAACGGACACATAAACTTTGTGGCCACCTACAACCCTCCAACCAAGATGTTACTCAAAACCGACCTGGATATCATCACTGCAGATAACAATTTCCTAATAGGGGGGGATCTTAACAGCAAAAATACACTATGGAATAGCAGGCTGACAAATAGAAATGGGCGAATACTAGAAGAGCACGCAACGGATGCAGACTACAACATAATAGCTCCAGAATCACCGACATTTTATCCTGGCAATCACCTTCATAGACCGGACGTCCTGGACTTATTACTAACTAACTTAAAAATAACATCGGAAACCTTAACGGTATTACAAGAACTCGATTCCGACCATAACCCGGTACTCTGCGAATGGGACATCGACACTGAACATCGGACCAACTGGCACAGGCCGAGTACTAAGACAACAGACTGGAAGAAGTTCAAAGAAGAACTTCAGGAAACCGTACCAGGAAACCTAGAAATAGAAACAGAAGAGGACGTTGACGCCGCCATTGATATACTAACAAATACAATACAAGAAGCTTACAAACAAAACACAGTGACCTCCCGAAAACAGCAAAACGTAAGGATTGACCAGCCCAACCTCAACCTACTGATAGCGCAAAAAAGAGAAGCACGTAGGGATTGGCAGAGGCTACGGACTCCACAAGAAAGAACTAGGTATAACAGACTAAAGGCTCAGGTTAGAAGGACGGTCAACAACATTAGAAGAACCAGATGGAACGACTTTGTCATAGACACTACAGCCAACCATCAGAAACCGTGGACTTTGACAAAAATTTTAAAAGGAACTGCGAGAAAGGCGGGAACTCCAGCCATACATGGGCAGCAAGGAATGGCATATACTAACATCGACAAGGCTAACGCGATAGCGGCAACACTAGAACAACAGTTCAGACCCAATCCAGTGCAGGATGAAGACTTAAACAGAGACATTATCAGGGGAGTAAACGCCTACTTTGACAGACAAATAGCCGACATACCAGCCCCTCTCACAGTAGAGGACCTTCAACAAGCTATCGAAGATCTTCGGTCAAATAAGGCACCGGGTATAGATGGCATCAAGAATGAAGAGTTAAAAAATCTACCTCACAATGCAACAGCACTGCTTACCCAAATATTCAACACGACCCTTAAATTACACTACTTCCCAAAATTTTGGAAAAGGGCCAAAGTCATCAGCATCCCAAAACCAGGCAAAAATAGCATCTTCCCTCAGAACAGACGACCAATCAGCCTGCTCAATACAATCAGTAAACTTTATGAATCCCTGATACTAAATAGACTGCAACAACACACAGAGATGAACGAAATAATCCCCGATCTACAGTTTGGATTCAAGAAACTTCACTCCACAATCCATCCTGTACTAAATTTCATAGAGGATGCCACCGATAGCTTCAATAAACGCGAATACATGCTCGCCATATTCTTGGACGTCGAGAAGGCCTTCGACAAGGTGTGGCACTATGGACTGCTATACAAACTGATACAATACGACTTCCCACCAAGAGACATAATGCTCATTAAAAGCTTCTTAGAAGACAGAGAGTTTCAGGTCGCTATTGGGGGCTCACTTTCCGAGAGGGTGAAAGTAAAATCAGGGGTACCGCAAGGGTCGGTCTTGGCTCCCTACCTTTTCAATCTTTATGTTTCTGATATACCAACACACCCAAAATGACAGTGAGATTATTCGCGGACGATACACTAATTTATACAAGAGACCGGAATATATACTACGCGACACTAGCACTACAACGATACCTAACAACACTCGAGACCTGGCTCACAAAATGGCGAGTGAAAGTCAACACTGCGAAGTCCACGGCTATGGTGGTGGCTAAAAGGAGACAATTACCACCAGAGAACTTCACTATTTTTCAAGAGGACATACCGTTCGAAAACGAGGCAAAATATCTTGGAATAACCATAGATAGGAAGCTCACCTGGGCGAAACATATTGACAGAACGAAGAAAACTGCAACCGCGCTTTTCATACAGCTCTATCCTCTCTTCAAAGGGCGCCAACTGAGTCAGCAATCCAAGATAACCATTTACAAATGTATTATCCAGCCCATCATCCTCTACGGCTGCGTAGGTTGGGGATACGCAGCCAAAACACACATCAAGAAGCTACAAACAGTGCAGAACAAGATACTAAGGCTCATAACCGGAACAGACATTAGAACAAGAATAGACCACCTCCATGATATAGCCAAGTGCAAACCACTCGATGTGTTATTCAAAGAAAGAAGGGAAAAGTTCTACACACAAAGTGTAGCACACAAAAATCCATTGATACGTGCACTTGGTAACTACAATCCTCACGACCAAAGACCATACAAACGCCCAAGGCTGGAATAGAGAGGGATAAGAGAAAGGAGCAATATCATCCACACCTTCACATTCAAATTTTCATCCTTCATCAAGTGTATATTTTGACTAATCAAACATGTGTTTCCTTTTCAGATAATCATCACAAACTCACAATCAATCAACCCATCTTTCACTAGATATATATTTTCACAAATTCATATTTTTCACCCTCATTCCATGAGGATAAGGGCTAGCGTATGCTGCCTGTAACTCACAAAGCAATACAGCCCTTTCACAGGTGACCTAGCTTGGCGCTTCTGCCAAGGTGGATATCTTGTGTCGGGCTACAAACCAACTCAAACCGTGTACTTTGTACAATTAAATCATAGGTACCAAGTCATTTAATATTAAGTTCATGCAACGAGGATAAGGGTCTGTGAAAACAACCTGTAACTCGCATATCAAATCAGCCAAAACTTCCCAATGCTTGTCAATGTCTATATTGGCAAGTGGGGAGGTTGGGGCAACAGGGCAACCCATTCTAAAATAAGATATCATCCCTTTTTAATTATTATAAATACAGCATAACAAACTTGGACCTAATTTAATTATGATAGCAAATGTCACCTTAATCGTGGAATAAACATTAATATTTCACGCTATCTTTTGTAATTGTATCATGGTAAATATATATACATATATATGTATCATGATAGGAATCAAACCCTTGACTCTTAGCTTAATAGGCGAAGCTAAAGTGTGTCCCTATCCGCATATTAAATTGTAGGCTACACTAATAGAGTAGAAATGACGAATGTAGAATGAGGAGGAAATATACATGAATTTACGCTTTGTTGGAAAACCATTTAGGAAACTTAGTACATCCAATCAGGGAACTAAAAATCACTCATGTCCTATATACTTTAATTCCACTACCAAACAAAATATTCAGACTAAATGGAATGAGAAACAATGTATATTTAATAGTCTTAAATACCATCCGAAACACGACGCCACAATATTCACGCCCTTAATAAAAGACCTATATTACAATATAGAACTAATATTTTGGTTAATAACAATTATGGAAGGACTGGGTTACATTCATATGTTGGTCATTTTGCAGAAAGATTAGCCAGTAATAATACACTGTTACCTAGGGGGGCCTCCGAGTGTACTAATCGTAAGGTCATTCTTTCCTTGGAGACTCTTTAAGGTGAGGTGTTGGTGAAAGTGAGTACGAGGGTGTGGAACCAGTGCAAGCACTTAGACTCGACTTAGACCTATTTAACCAAACCCTGGTGGCATGGAAACTATATACTTTTCGAGAAAATACCCTGGTGCCAACCGGGAATCTAACCCGGGACTTCTAGGTGAGCAGACAGAGGCTCTGAAACCTATTTCCCAGGGCTGGTTATATTTTAGCTAATGTTGTACAATGACATATAAAATACCTTACAATCCATAAAATACTTGTGGAAGAAATATTTATTTCCCAAATACGTTAGTCTAAAATTGTTCTTGCACCACTTAATAGAATTAATTTTTGTAAGTGCTGTATTTATTTACCATAGTGAATCGATTCTTTTTCTAAAGTGTGATTTGTAAAAGAAGAAGAAAACATCTCAATAAATTTGTAGTTTTGGAAGTAAATTATGATTGAAGCGCTAAATAAATCTTGTCCAAAGGATATATGTGTGTGTTGATAGTTCTCATACACATAATGGAGTCAGTAAGAGAGACGCACTCAATGGCAGGCCAAACAATATTTAAATAAAGTAAAATCATGTTCAAATTACATCAATCTGTTTGATGCTTTTCAAAATTCATCAAGCACAAACATAACTAAAAGGGGTAGACGGGGTATAGCAAACAATCCATCTAGTTCCTTCTGACTGTGATAGAGACAAATATGAGAACGAGACAATCTCCTGTGCCTGTAATAATTTAATAACCAGTTTCGTATTCAGGGACAATGTGTGCTACTATCCCGTCGAGTCTCATGAATAAGATAACACTCGAGACAATGGTGGAAGGTGATGTGGGAGTGTATATATGTATAGATTGACCTAGGGGTGACATGAGTAGGGGGTGGGGGGAGAGAAGAGTGGAGGGGTGGTGATATTAGAGACAGGGATTAGGAAGAATAGGAGAGGGAGGGTTGAATCATTAGAGACAGGGATTAAGAGAAACAGTAGATTGTAACATTATTTGCCACCACACGTGTATTTCCTTAATTTTTATAATTTGTCAGTACATTACAATTTATTTTTGGTTGAACTAAATGATGTACTTCAAAATTCATCCGCAGCATAACACACTGTGTTGCCGTGAGTGACAAAATAATACTATTTATATCATTCACCATAAAACGGAAGGAAGAACGTCTAACATGGTCTAAAAAATTAAGATAATGAATTTTGAGCTATGGAAAAACACTTACCTTTTTATTGAACATATTTATCCTTCTAAGAAGTTTGTTGACTCTTCATTATCTATTTTCAATGTAGGCTATGAGTCTATTCTAACGCATCCACAGGACTGTCAAACAAGAAAGTGGCGTGTCTCGTATCCATAAAAGAAGAAAAGACATTGATGTAAATACTTCCAAACTGGCACGCATTTCAATTCTAATAGATGGAAATAAACATTTTTTTCTTTTAATAAACATTGTTCATATTCATTGACAATTATTTTTAATCTTTAAATAAAAAATGGCATTCTAATTTATATCTATCCCTAGTCAATAGCCAACATTTTATCTTTTGTATTAATGCATAAGTTTTCTTTTTGGACTTGGAAAAACATAGAACCTTTTTAAAATTTGATTTCCTGAAACATTTATTTAGAGAAGAAAGGGGTCTTCTTTTCTCGGCGCCCTATAAACAAAGAACAACATCTGTGTGGCTCCTAGCTAAATTTATCTTTTAAAGTGGAACAATATTTTAAAAGTAAAATACAAGTACACAAATATAACATTTCAGAGATTCTTTCGGTTTCAACATGGACATCTTCAACTTTAAATATTTTTTCTCTCTTTCTCTTGTACCGTGGCTAAAAACTTTAACCGCCAGACCTACGCCACCAAGCGTACATTGTGCACTTACCCCATTTAACTGCAAAACCAAAGCTATGTATGGAGCAAGAAAACACGCCAGCTGATAACTCTGATCACCGCTCACGACAAACAATATCTGAAGCCTGACCGCGATGTGCAATTGTTTCCACAGGCCTAAATCGGGGTAGTGCTTAATGCGCAAGTGCGGCCTTATGAATATTGTTGGAGCTGAAATGCAAAGTGTGTCCACCCCCATCTTTGTCTGGTACCAATCGGCGTTGTGCGCAGGCGCCGATGAGGTAATCTGAGAACTCATTGGCTGTGAATGACATCACCCTTATATCATACTTTACTTCCATATATCCCCCGCTGTTACCATCTGAATATAAGCAATGTTCTTTACTCTTTGATGCCAATAGTTCAAAGGATAATATTAGGATGTAAGTAGTCGTAATATTGGGGATCCATATATATTTTTTTAAATTTTACATTAGTGGCAAGGGTCTGCCTTTAACTATAAATATATAGCCGTCTCTTTTTGCATTTCAAGAAGTTAGCTTTGATTTATATTACGTCTTTCGCGCTTGAATATTATGATTTCTGAGTTGATAATCTATTGCAGAAATAGTTTTAATTATAACTATTTATTACGGCTACTCTTATTGTTTTGAGATTACATAAATAAATTACCTTTGATCCTTCCGATCATGTTGGAGTTTGTCGTTATAGTCTTGGCCAGAGGGTTAGGTATTAACGCACTAGCGTGCCACTTAAATTATTTTTAAATTTGAACCAGGAGTTGGCCACGATTAAAGTGGTATGATGTTAGTGTTGAAGGAAAGGACTACTATAACTCATTTTCCGTATGCAATATATTGACGCCAGGCCTCCACCGTGGTTCAGATTCCACGTTAAACTGTAGGTCCTCCATTTCATCTCACAATCACTCTAACATTGCACATTAGCGTAAGTGCGTATAACCCGAACGGATAGTAAGGCCCGTATGCAAGAACGAGTAGGAGTAAAGGCGGAGAAGGAGTAAAGGCGGAGGACGGTTGATTTGCTTGCTAGGACGAGCGCGAGTGCGCGCTCTTGAGTAATTCTCAAGCGCGCGGGCGCGTGCTTGAGTAATTCCAAAGGTTGGTCCCGACCAGCCTTCTGCTTTACTCCTATCCCTTATACATAGGTTTACTCCTATCCCTTATACACAGGGCTACCCCAGCGCGGCGCGCATGAGCAATAGAGATGTCAAACATCTGTTATTTTGTTTTGTGTTGTCAAGAAAATATGGCGCTACATGACTACCGGATTGTCACGTATTTAGACGTTATCGACGACTATTTTGAAGAAGAGGCTAATAAAGTTGTTGTGATTTAACGGAGGCATGTTAGGGATTTCCAGGATACCTGTTAGGCTTATTCTGACGAACAATTTCGTAAAATATTTTCTATTTTCGAAGAAAGTTTTGTATGGCAAGATATCTTCCCTACGTTGGAAATTGACAATCCCGAAACACAACGATGACTTCCACTGCTTCATTTACAACAAATGTTGACCACCCTTCAGTTTTATGCCACGGAATGCTTACAAGTAAGTTAATACCAAATTATAAATATACTTTTTTTTAAGGTTATATTATTTATTATTACTAAACTTACAAAAAACATTGTTATTAACTTTTTTTTAAAGAATGAACAACTAATTTAAATTTTTGGATTGAATACATTAATAAATTTTCATGTTTGTTTTTGTAATGTGTTAGTTAAGATTAATTTAGCATCAGTATATAAGTTTATTTAATATTAGGACTTGTATTATTTACTGCCAACATATTTCTTCCATTGTTTTTAATTATGTAATTGAAGCAAATAGGCTAATTGATTGTTTTGTGACATACAGTAGCTATTGGGATTTTGGTTGACATTTAATATTGATTTTTTATATATATATAAAATCCAAAATAACCTTACCTCTAAAAAAATCACAGTAGGCCTAGGTCGGACTACAGACATATCTATTCTTATATTTTTTTAAAATTAGCTAGTTACTTTGTTCTTCCATTTTTAGGTTGTTGGCGGAGAAATGTAGGCCTACAATGTTGACCAGTCAACGGTATCGCGTGTTGTTAAGAAAATATCAATTTGGTTGGCCAAAACATGCAACATGTGGTGTGGTTTCCACCACAGAAGCTGAACTGGGAGCTGTGCGAATGCTGTTCTATGACTAGGCCAACTTCCCTGGAGTTTCATATCGAAGAGGCTGCACCCACATCCCTGTCCAGAGCCCCGGGGGTCCATCTGAGAGTCTGGGCTTCACCACATGGACTATTACAGTTGGAACCTTATTAAAATCATTATGGCGGGCGAATCAAAAATCGGTAATGTTACTATATATAGCTGGTTTCATGTTCCGTTAGAAACAGACTTCTTGTATCAACACACATACCAAATGTGGACATCCATTATCTTGACCTTACAGACCTCTAATGAAATGGAGAATGGTGGAAACTAGCAGGTTATCACTGCTCATTTTGATGCTAAATGTATGTCCCCAGGAGAGAGAGGAAACTATTATTTTCGTTCTACTCAGCAGAGTAGATTTTTAATCCCTTTATGCTAAGGTGAATGTATTGTTACGTAAATTCAACTCTAAATTCTTACATTTTAAACTTACTAATAAGAAATCCACACACAATTAGTTGTACGATCTTTATCACCGATCATATACACAATCTTGTCGATTTAGCACTGTCGTACTATCTGGTCAGGTTATATGCATACATACTGATCACACTGTTTCTGGGATGAGGAAGTTTGGATTAAATAGTGTATACACATTTGCAAGGAAAAAGGGAAAAACCATTTACAAAAGACCACCCTCGTTAGACTTGCCTGGGATTCAAACCATGATCTCCCTATCTTCAGCAGTCTAGTTTTTTTGTGAGTTTGATATTTTAGACCATGTGGCCACAAAAGTGAATTATTTATTTTAGTGTTTATATTTGTACAATATCAAGACACAAACTTTACACAGACTGTAGTGGCGGGCCATGATACACTCTGTGCCAAGCATGACAAAACATAATACAAGCTGCTCTGACACTGATAGTTAGAGAGAACATAATATCATGTTTATATTATAAATATTGTGTGTTAAAACCCATGATGATTGTGGTCCTTGCCAGTGAGGGCTAATAAATAATTTTGAAATCGACTATTTTAATTTTCTTTTACTGTTACTGGAGTTGTAAACCTGGATGTTTTCCTGCCTCAGATTACAGGTACTGTAACCAAGCACATTGACACCAAAGTACCATAGTAATAATAATAATGTATTAGAGATTTTTTTTAGCACTACATCTTACTACCCATTCGGGTTGTACGCCTAAATACTAATTACACTAGGTAATGTGTTGGGAATATGAAAGGTTGAATTTAGAGGAAGTGAACCCACACTTGTGTGGAGGGAGAGTGAAAAACTATTTAGGAAAATTCACCTCAGTTCACTCGACCGAGATTCGAACCTCAACTCTTCCTATCCTCTGTGGTCTAGCTCAACACAAAAGTAGCGTGTTAGCCAACTACACCACCGAGGTGGGTTTAGTGTTGATCATGTTATATGATTTGTAACACATTTAGTGAATATGTTGTATGCAATATTGTTGAAGTTCAATTCAATATAATAGAAACGTAAACAAACCAAAATAATTTGGCCTTATACACTATTAAATTCCCACTTTAATACTTACCAAGCAAATATTGGAAGAAGGCCTGATGATTCAAATAACATTTATTTAGAAAAGCTCATGGCTTCATCTCGTTATGCATTTATTTTATTGATAAAAATCGGTATAATATATTATTTAATAATGCTAAGTTCAGTGAAAGTGATTGACATTTCATAAAATATTTTTGATGTATTTAATTAAACTTATCTATGACATAATTGGACAGATTGTCCAGACAAAATTACAATTTATATAATATAACTCGTCCCTTTTTCATGTTTCTATCTACCTTTTCTTTACATTCTTCCAAATATAATCTATTTAATATAATATTAAAAATAATTTCTGAGTGTTGTTTGCGAGCCTATATTATTAAGACAAACTACTGGATATATCTTCGGCTTGTGGTGCAAACAGATGCTCAAATTTGGACCTTGGGATGAAAAATAATAAACCACCCAGCTAAGGAATGGAAATAATTATAATAATTTTTTCACAGTCAGTTTATTTTAAAAGATAAACACTAGAGATTGGCCAGACAAAAAAAATATATATATAAATTGTCAAAATTTAATTTGCAATGCTGAATTAAGATACCTGCAGTCCTTAGCAACAACATAAGTGGTTAACATAAAAACAGGAAATCAAGTACCCCAGAGACCCTCCAGAGTGGAAGTGAAAAGTTCCCTAATCACTTTATAACATAAGAATGTAGATATATTTACATTTTATAGGTTAATGCAGGGTGAACGATCTCGACACAATGGATATTGGAAATTGTAATTTTACTACACATCACTTGAAAATAACCCTAATATGAATAATGTTTGGTGGTTTTATAAATTCTATAGCCGAAACATCTAGGCTCAATTCTTAAGTCCTATAATTTTATGTTTCATAATTTGAGACATAATAGCAAGTTAAATGTATAAAATATTAATAAACAGTAATTTACTATGTAAAATTAATATAAACTACCTAGCTATAACAGGTCTATATAAAGATATAAAGGTTAGTTATCAATCGGAACATTAAACATAGTAAACAAGTGTTAAAAAAAATTGAATATGATGTTTTTGTTTATAGGCATGCTTTCTTGGTAAAAAAAAAAAAATCAGGTTACGGTATTTATTATTCAAGAGAAATAGATCCATCACAAAAATGTCAAAAGTAATCAACAAAGATTCCTAACCTTAGGTCTAACTACGGAGCAACAACCTAATGTTCATCTATCAGAGCTCACTCTAAATTAAACACTTTCTAGTTCATCAAAAAGAAAATTGATTCACTTGAATGCAGATATAAAGATAATAGTGTTAACAATAAATGTGGAAATATTATAATTGTTTTGAATGTTTTGTCAACTATTTTACATATAATAGTCAAATTTAAAGGTCTGGGGTCCCCAAGAGGGATGCAGGTGATGTGAAAAGGCTGACCGAGACTTGAAGCACTGGTGTAAGAAATGGCAGCGACAAACTGACACTGCTTGTAGTTGGGAAATCTGGAAAATAAAGGATAGTATGAACAAAACAAGCATAGCTAGTATGTTTAAATGGGGAGGTTTTATTATATTTTAGATGTTATTAAAACAGCTTTCATAAGTCAGATGTCAAGTCATGTGACCTTCAGCTGCTACTTCCAATAATATCAAAGAATAACTCTAATAAATTAACATTCTTACCATTGTATATTGCACAGATAAATGTTTCAATGGCTTGTTTTCTGCAAGTCCTTTTTACTAGAATACTAAATTAGGGTGTCAATGCACATAATCATCAAATTGCTTTTAATTAAAACCATTTAGATTACATTTTCAAATAAGCTTTTGAAAATGTAATTTAACATTCAAAGCATTGCAGGTCAACAGATGCAAGTTTGATTGATATTGCACATTATAATTTGTAAACACATGCTTACATCTTAAACCTAACACTCACTATAAGGACACACATGTTATGTACGGTAACTAAAACAAGATTCAAAGGACAGGCCTAACTTATCGACAAGTGTGCATTATTTGCTCTTAAAGACTCCATCCACCAATACTAGACATGTCCATTCTGATTAAAGTCAACAAAGTCGTTTTTCAGGAGTAAGCATGTTTATGACAATCATGTAATTAATTTTGTAAACAATTGTTAATTTTCTGTATACCATCATGAAACTTACACCTATTTTGTATGTATATCAATATTTTGTTTATTAAAAAGTAAATAGTAGGCCTACCCTTCTCAGTCCAAATTATATCTATGAATATAAATAAACTTATAAAATCGGTTTCTGTGTGTGCATCTCTCTGTAAATATGAACCTTATAGTTGTAATATCTCACATAGCCTACCTGTTGTATCGAGATACTCCATAATGGTATTGACAGCAACGGTGTAACCTGTAGACCTCAGAGCAGCAGTTATGGGGGGGCTACCACCTCGACCCTGGGACATGATGGCTTGTGAGAATTGTAGGGCCCTCGTCCAGTGCTCATCAGTTCCACTGTCTCTTCAACTAGTTGCCTCTTCCTTCTTGATTTGACAATGTCCCAATGTTTGTGCAGGTGAACCAGAGTTCTAAAATGATTCACAATATAATACAAACACAGTTCCAACTAGGTCAACTTGAGGTGTCTTTGTTATCAAACAAGAAAAGATTACTAATGGTTATTATAAATTATTATAAAGGCCTATATTAATGAAAGTTCCCACTATACAGCTGGCTATATTAATATACTGGTTCTAATAATCAGTGAAGCATTTTATGAAATTTGTTGTCTCTATAAACTTCAAGGTAATACTGTATATTTGTATGTTGTAATATTTTTCTATTTATGAGGATGACATTGTTAGTTTAGTTACTATGTTTACTTTGTGACTAGGCCTAGACCTTGTACAAAAATATTATATTGAAGGTTAACTAGCCTAAGATAGTACTGGTCTAAAGTGCTAAATCAGGCCTACTAAGACCTACCAGTAGACAAAATACATAAAGTTAGGAGTAAAGATTAGGTTAGTTCAATAATATATAAATTCCACTCGTTCTTAGAATTTCAAAACTTTTGTTTCGACTTATACTATGCAAAAATAAACGCTAGGCCTACAGAGAAAGGGAATAAAAGTTATCAACGCTAGGGCCTACGTAAATTAATAGCATAGGCCTACAAATAATTTTTTGTTACGTTGACGTTTGTGTTTACCATCAATAAGAAACACGTTTAAAGATTTTACTTTACTTGTGTTTATTTCTCTAGACGATCCAATTACTCAAACAATATACGTGATTTTATATAAAGTATTAAAGTGAAAATAATATAAGATAAAAATAAACTCACCTTTTGAGGTTACTGGAAGATTTAAAATTCTATTAATTTGTTCCCACGCTTTCTTCTTGGCTGCGATGGTCCTAAATAATTTTTTTTTTCATTTGACAGTTGAAAACTACCTATTTAATTCTAATAAATACCATTTCTCTTTCTCACTTCACCACACGCTCTTAATTAATTACGATGTGTTTATCAACAAGAGGACATATTTAAGCAGGCTATCAAACTTTACAAGCAAAATCGACACTTTAGAAGGCGGTGGATCTAGTGAATTTTATTTCCCCTGGAGATGTGGTACTTCTGTGTAATATTTCATCACGTGACCTTGAGTAACTCAAGCCAGACGTTCTAGCACGACACGGATTCCTTCCTCAAGAGTAGCTGACTCCGCCTTTACTCCTCCTTTACTCCTACTCCAACATCGTTCTTGCATACCGGCCTAAGACGCGGTGCTAATAATAATAATAATAATAATAATAATAATAATAATAATAATAATAATAATAATAATAATATTATTGACGAGTCAGTCGTCAGACCTTTGAATTGGTTATAACACTTATATATTTCTTATAGAATTCCTATTATCATGTTGTATATTACGGGTATAATCCCTAGTTTTATTATTGTATTATTACTATGTTGTCATTTAATATTGCCACTTGCCCCTGAGTTTAATAATTTCTAAAGTAATTATAATTCTCGTAAATTGGAGAGTTATTCATATATTGCTTATATGTCAAATATATTACGAATAAATCGCAGTCTTAATATATCTTGTGGGTGACCTGGTGGTCTAGGGGTAAGGTGTCAGACTTCTATGCTGGCGGCCGGGGTTCAATCCTCGGTCCCGGCAAAGATTTATCTGATTACCAAACCCTTCCTTCACCTCTGACAAGACATCTTGTGAATGTGAGGAATGCCAGGTCTCCACCGTGGTTCGGATTCCACGTTAAACTGTAGGTCCTTCATTTCATCTCACAATCACCCTACCATTACACATTAGCGTAAGTGCGTATAACCCAAACGGGTAGTAAGACGCGGTGCTAATAATAATAATAATAATAATAATAATAATAATATATCTTGTGTTATTATAAATTTATATTTTTGCCTGTTATAAATAAACTAGCCGATAGGCCAATATTATTACTGTTTATGGTTTGGCTTAATGTCAGGGCTTTATTTAATATGAACACTTGTTCCCTTATGTTGTCAAATGGGTAGGTCCGAACACCTGGGTTTTGTTAGGTAAGGTAGTGATCATTAAATATCCTTGATGATTAACTCGTGTATTTCCCTTTGTGCGACACTCGCTGTGGTGGTATCCTGGGGAGTTCCTGGTCAGATAGTGAAGGACGCTACTACCACGGGGGAGGGTTGACTTTTTCATCAAGAACCCAGGATTTATGTCAAATATTTAAGAAAAGATTGAACATATTCAGACTATCTATTCCAGAGAATAAATAAATATTTTATTTAATGTCAAAATATTGATTCAATTGATTTTTTTACCCCAACAATACATTTTTACTTTCTCGTTATCATACAGGGAGGGAAAGTATAGTGATCGTCAAAAAATAGAACTTGAGATTTTGATAAATCTTGACGTTTCATGACACCCCAAATCCAAAAAAGTGGTTTTTGACTTTCCGTCTATCTATCTATCTGTACCTCAAACTAGAGCCTAAACTATTTTACCGATCGGGCTAAAACTTGTTATCTAGGGTTTTCATAGGGATGCCCCGAGGGATTTTTGGAATTGGATATCTAACCTTAAAATTGAGGGTAGTTTACTGAAGTTAAAAAAGAGAAAAAGGCAATTTCCTCAAAATCGGCTCTAGCATTATTTGAGATACTAACGGCTGACGATTAAAACTTAAACCAACATCGTAGCTTCTCCGAGTCAAAAGTTATACTAATTGCAAATCTCGATACGCAGCAAAATAACCTCAAAATGGCGGCGCTTCCCCCTCCACCACGCTCGATGCGTCACTGTTCTCGCGTATTGTAATGCAATCTTTGATCCTTTAGCTATCCAGTGGTATAATTTAATTTTGGATATAGAGGATAGATTCGAAACTACAACGCCAAACTGTATCCCCCGATCTTGTTATTAGGTTTTTTGGATTGCCCCCGTATGATATCAAATTTAAAGACATATTCACGTCAAAACTGACTCAAAATATTTTTTTGAGATTTACCCATTTTAGCTTCCTTTTCGCGCAGACAGAAAAAAAATAAATACAAACACGTTTATTCAACAGAGGTTCTCGGCAATGGTAACCTTCCTGGAAGATATATCGGTTGTGCTGGACCTGTGGGTGGCTACGCCTCTACGTTCTTTAATCATTACGACAAAGGATATGCCAGCGTGTGAAGAAACAACAGTCGCACTTTGTCGGTCAGCCTATCGTTCTGTCATTGATAGGTGCAATGCTTGTCTCCGGGCTGGTGGACGTCAATTTGAACAAAATAAATACATACAATATTTTATTTAATACCTGATTAAATTGTTTTTATTTCTTTTTTTTTTTTTTCCCGTTTTCACGAAAGCGAGCAAATCTCCAAGATACATTTTGAAATCTCAATATTGCTAGTACAAATAATTTTAAGAAATGTTATATCAACAATAACTGACTTATTCAACTTCTCACTCAAGACCGGACAGTATTCCGCACTTTGGAAACTTGCACTTATTACGCCAGTACCTAAGAAAAGCAAAAGATTTACATGACTTTAGACCTATTAGTATACATCCTTTCCTTTCTAAGGCCCTTGAATTCCTAGTGCACCAACAAATTTACCGATAAATTAACAAACACAAAATGCGTATAACCCGAACGGGTAGTAAGACGCGGTGCTAATAATAATAATAATAATAATAATAATAATAATAATAATAATAATAATAATAATAATAATTAATAATAATAACAAACACAATTTGTTAACTGCCTATAAATCAGGATTCAGATCACATAATAGTACATGTACCGCGTTGATAAATGTCACAAACATCAGACTACCCATGGATAAGCGCGAGTTAACACTTCTTATTACATTAGAATTTTCAAAATCTTTTAGTACTGTGGATTTTAATAATCTATTAGCAAAATTGCATGTATTTATTAATTTTCTCTAGGCAGTATACAGTGGATGAGATCTTTGCATGGTCGCCAGCAAAGCGTTATGATAGTTCTCAACATGGCGCCCAATTGAGGCTGGTGTTCTACAGGGCTCAGTCTTCAGGCCATTGCTTTTTACTCTATATGTGAACGGTATCACTTCTTCAATTTCATACTGTAAATATCACATGTATGCAGACGACTTTCAAATATATATTTCTACTGACCATTCTTCAATAAATACAGCCATAAAACAAATAAATATTGACCTAGCTACAATAAATGCTTGGTGTGAAAAAAATGGACTTAAATTGAACCCTGATAAAACTCAAGTGATTCTTATAGGAACAAGCAGACTACTAATGAGTGTGGATTATTCCCTGCTGACTGACATACGATTAGGAGTAGTCATAGTACAAATGACAACAATTACTAAAAACCTTGGTGTGATTATTGATGACAATCTTAATTGTACAGATCAGGTAACTTCGATTTGAAAGAAAGTGTATGCCTGCTTACATTCAATGTAAAGTTTAAAGAATTTTCTCCCAGAAAATATGCGACTTATCCTTCTCTAGAGCTTAATAATGCCACCCTTGACTACTGTGACGTGATATATAATGACTTAAAAGATTATCTAGCAGAACGAATACAACGAATACAAAACACATGTGTTCGATACATAATATTTAAATACAAGAGTTGAATTCAATATAAAAATATAAATATACAACCAATGAATATTGAAACTTTGATGTTTAACAAATATAGTGTAACAAATGTGAGTATGGAAGACTTAGATAAATATGACTAGATTGAAGATAAAATAAAAATAAAACTATTATGACATTATAAAAGTAAGACTATCTTACATAAAATACATATAACAGATAACATATTAAAAATAATAAATTAAAACATAATAGTTTAAGTCAATAGATGAGTAAGAAACATGTAAATTGATAATATTATGGTTGCTAATTTGTTAAAGATTGGAGAATAAATTATAAATTGAAGTTTATATTTTTTAATATTGAATTCTTATCTGATTTGAATGCCCTTGTTCCTTTTTCAAGCTGGTATGAATCAGCTCAAAGTTGCTGCGACATGTTTCGGCGTAACAAATGACGCCATCATCAGGCTATAGAATAAAAATCAAAACAAGTTATGGCCCAATCCAGTGTGAATTATTAGACATGAAAGTTTATACTGTTCAAAAGTTAATTAGGAACATAATATGAAGGATATAAACCAAAGGAAGAAATAGCATATTTACCGTTAACGCCTTATTAATCTGAGTCCGTCTGTCATGAAGAATGGAACTGATCTTAGGGAGTGTAATAAAATCATGTGTATATGAACTGGGTTCCTGATATGTTCTAGAAGAATTTCGTAAAAAAAATCAAAGATAATGAAAAAGGCTTGGTTGTGGTAACTCAGTGATGTTGTAGCGTAAGAACAGATAGATATATTTTAAACATAAATGAGATATAAAAATGGAAAATATAAAATAGAGAAGGAGAATGACAAGTAAGGGAAATGGAGAAAGGGTACTAATCTTCTCGACACTGGCCCGAACAGGTCATTTACTACTATGGAAGGATGGGCCGGATCATATGGGATGTTATTTCATTTTAGTGTGTTGAGGTAGGTTCTTTAGAGTGTTGATTAGTGTTTGGCTTTCAAAGTGGGTTTGTTCATAATATTTAATTTAAAACGGCATGACCATATATCTAAGTATTTTAATAAACTGGGCTGGTTAAGAATAAATCAAAGGTGAAGGCTACATTTATTATTATTGCTTCACAAAATATTATCAACATCTCAACCTCAATACCTCTCCTCACGGTTCCTATTTCTGAAAGATAAACACAGCCGAGCTACTAGATCAGAATCCAATCTACATATGTATATTCTCATACATATTTCTCAAACATATGCTCGTTCTTTCACTGTCCTGGCATTACAATCTTGGAACAAACCAGATAACTCTACTCGTAATCTAATATCTAAAATTCCCTTCAAGTGAGCGGTTAAGCCATTTATCTTGTTTAATAAGTTAAAGTGAGTTCTTGAAACAACTTTATCTTGATTGTGTGAATGCGCGTGCTAATGTTTTTCTACTTATTATAAAATTCCTCTATTAAAGTGTATTTCAATAAATGTAATAGTGTATTTTGTATTCAACACTGGTTATGTGGAAGAGAAGGCTAATTCCTTAACTTCGCAAGATAAATAATAGTTATTATTATTAGTTAATTTGATCAACCACCACTTACCAAAGCTAGCCTTTTTTATTATAATTGTTTAAATAAATAATGAAAAAGATGGAAACATTATAATAACTGTAAAATGAAATTAGTTACAAAAGCACCTGATGTTCGATTAGTGTTTGTTATATTATCCCCCTCCCTTCTCCAGGCTCAACCCTCATCTCTCCTGCTCTCCTGACCATGTTACTAGTCTCTCCTGCTCTCCTGAGACCATGACACTAGTCTCTCCTTCTCTCCTGAAACCATGTCACTAGTCTCTCCTCTCTCCTGAGACCATGCCACTAGTCTCCTCTCTCCTGAGATCATGTCACTAGTCTCTCCTGCTTTCCTGAAACCATGTCACTAGTCACTCCTGCTCTCCTAAGACCATGCCACTTGTCTCTCCTGCTCTCCTGAGACGATGCACTAGTCTCTCCTTCTCTCCTAAGACCATGCCACTTGTCTCTCATGCTCTCCTGAGACCATGCCACTTGTCTCTCCTGCTTTCCTGAAACCATGTCACTAGTCTTCCTGCTTTCCTGAGACCATGTCACTAGTGCTCTCCTTCTCTCCTGAGACCATGTCACAGTGTCTCCTCTCTCCGAACCATGTCACTAGTTCTCCTTCTCCCTGAGACCATGTCACTAGTGTCTCCTTCTCCCTGAGACCATGTCACTAGTCTCCCTTCTCTCCTGAGACCATTCACTAGTTCTCCTCTCTCCTGAGACCATGTCACTAGTCTCTCCTTCTCTCCTGAGATCATGTCACTAGTCTCTCCTTCTCTCCTAGACCATGTCACTAGTCTCTCCTTCTCCCTGAGACCATGTCACTAGTGTCTCCTTCTCTCCTGAGACCATGTCACTAGTCTCCTTCCTATCTCTGCTCTTGAGACCATTCACTAGTCTCCTCTTCTCCTGAGACCATGTCACTAGTCTCTCCTTCTCCCTGAGACATGTCACTAGTCTCCCTTTCTCCTGAGACCATGTCAATAGTCTCTCCTTCTCTCCTGAGACCATGTCACTAGTCTCTCCTCTCTCCTGAGATCATGTCACTAGTCTCTCCTGTCTCCTGAACATTCACTGTCTCATGCTTCGATACCTAATCTCTCTTCTCTCTGAGACCATGTCACTAGTCTCTCCTCTTCCTGAACATCACTAGTCTCTCTCGAACATGTCACTAGTCTTCTCTCCTGACCATTCACTAGTCCTCCTGCTCTGAGACATGTCACTAGTCTCTCCTCTCTCCTGAGACAAGTCACTAGTCTCTCTCCTCTCCTGAGACCATGTCACTATGTCTCTCCTCTCCTGAACCATGTCACTAGTCTCTCCTCTCTCCTGAGACCATGTCACTAGTCTCTCCTCTCTCCTGAGACCATGTCACTAGTTTCTCCTCTCTCCTGAGACCATGTCACTAGTCTCTCCTTCTCTCCTGAGACCATGTCACTAGTTCTCCTGCTCTCCTGAGACCATGTCACTAGTCTCTCCTTCTCCCCTGAGACCATGTCACTAGTCTCTCCTTGCTCTCCTGAGACCATTCACTAGTCTCTCCTCTCCTGAGACCATGTCACTAGTCTCTCCTCCTCCTGAGACATATCACTAGTTCTCCTGCTCTGAGACCATTCACTAGTCTCTCCTCCTCCTGACCATTCACTAGTCTCTCCTCTCTGAGATCATGTCACTAGTCTCTCCTTCTCCCTGAGACATGTCACTAGTCTCTCCTGCTCTCCTGGACCATGTCACTAGTCTCTCCTCTCTCCTGAACCATATCACTAGTTTCTCCTGTTCCCTGAGACCATGTCACTAGTCTCTCCTTCTCTCCTGAGACCATGTCACTAGTCTCTCCTGCTCTCCTGAGATCCATATCACTAGTCTCTCCTCTCCCTGAGACCATGTCACTAGTCTCTCCTCTCTCCTGAGACCATGTCACTAGTCTCTCCTGCTCTCCTCCATGTCATAGTCCCTCTCTATATCCATATCACTAGTTTCTCCTGTCCCTCCTGAGACCATGTCACTGTCTCTCCTTCTCTCCTGAGACCATGTCACTAGTCTCTCTGCTCTCCTGAGACCATGTCACTGTCTCTCTTCTCTCCTGAGGCCATGTTCTCGTCTCCCTCTCTCCTGAGACCATGTCACGTCTATTAATCATGGCCCGTACATTACTTGTGATTATCTTTATTTTTTTGTGTTAATGATTTTTAGTCTCGTTATTTTACATTAGTTTTTGTAAGTCCATAAGACGAAACATGTTTATTTTGTTACAATGTTGAAGATTAAGAAAAATCACAGATTAATCAGCTTGATGATCACAGACTATGATTAATTGCCGGAACACAAATAATCGTGTGTTACGAATCATTGTTACACCTATAATGAATATAAGACGTACTGAATTTTGGATGCACGCAAGTATATAATAACACAACATTCTGGAATGTTTTATTAGCTCAGACCAGTGTCCGTCAGTTTGTGGTTCTACATAATAACAGGTATTTTTATTGAGGGAATGTGTATGAGCAAATAAATATTTCTACCATGTTTTAATATGTTGTAATATGTTAGTTTTATAAGGACTCTTTAAGTATGTCATTTCATGACATTTCCATTTTGTTAGCTAATGTATTGTCCTTTATATTATATAGTTATTTGCTTGTAAATTACCATACAACACCTATTATAATTACTTTTATTTACTAATTTATCTATTGATTTCTTATAACATAGTTATAAGTTTGATAAATTATATTAACTTTTATATAAAAATATAGTAAAATATGCATAATGCATCGTTTATGAGTAATTTATTCAATCCCAAATTAATACGTCAATCAATAATTTCGTTTTAAATTAATTAGCTCAAGATAACATGTTCGTTTTATTTTCAAGATCATAAAATAATACATATCTACCTTAATATATTTTTTGTTTAGTCTGATTCATACTATCTAACTTTGTTATGCGAATGGATTAATATAATTTTTTATAAAAAATTTATGGGGCTCACAGTTTACAATTAACAGCGGGACCCTAATTGCCAAGGACCAGCCTATACTGTAAAGTTTTGTCAATATATATAAAAAACTATTTTATTATAAAATATAGAGTGATTTAAAATCATAAATAGCAAACGTCAATAAAAAAACATTAATGAAACACACCTTCTTCTTTTGATAGAAAATATGTGTCAATTTATTTCACCATTCATGTGACCACTTAACTGTTTGAATAATTATTTTGGTAAATTGAGATATTTGAGTGACGCACCAGGTGGGACGATAGCCAGGGTGTCTCAGTTGGTAGAGGGTCGATACGTAAAGTTAAACAACAGTTGTTCAGATCCAAATCCAAGAGTTATTTTCTAAGATAACAAGTACCATATAAAAGGACGGGGCGCATTATCGGTCTAATTTCACTGACAAATAAATGGGCCTGTTATAAGACAGAACACCTATTAATAATAAGTATAATTTGTTTGATTTTCACCATGATCTAGTGTATTATTATTAAGTATAAGAATTAAGCTACACCTGTTTATTAGCTTATTATTTAAAACTATTTAAAAAATCCGTTAAATTAATATTTACAAATAATAATAAAAGTTAAGTTATTTGCTAGCTTATGTATTTATATGACAGTGATAAAGAAGCCACTCTTGTATAATAATTTATCTTCTTCCGAAATGGTTCCTTCCCCCTTAAATTAATTTTATCCAGTTTGATGGGTTTTTGCCCTTTTCAGATTACAGAAAGAGTCTCTCTTCACATGTTGACTATAAGAAGCACTTACAGAGTTGACACAAATGTGTGTTCATTTTCCTGGCACGTACACTCATGTCTTTTTTTCATATTACTTTCGTTTTATTTTTTATATATTTTCTGGTGGAAGTTTTGTGTTGCAGGAAAGATTTACAACTTTTTGGAGAGCTCTAATAATTCATCCAGTTTCTTACAAGGGAAAAGATAATAGCCCCAAAAAATACATCCAATGACGCATAAGCTAGCACTTTTCCTATACTTTATACACAGCTTTTTATTTTATGGTTACCATGATTAACAACCGGTCTTATAATATCTCAATATACCAAGTAGGGAAAGGAAGTTAGTTTAGAGAAGTTGTACCTACATTAGTGTAATAATAATCTAGAAAAACAATACAGGTTTCAATCTCATATATTTGTCGCGAGCTTCGTGGAATTTGTTCATAAACTTTTTTACAAACTTGATACTTATAACCAATATTTAAGAACTTTTATCGTAGATAGATATTTTATAAATTTAAACTAAATATTTCTACTGAAGCAATACTTTATTTATTTTGTCCAAAACGAGTTGTAAAAAATTTGAATTTGTATACTGACTTATATTTTTACATTACATGAGTAGTTTAGCTAGATTAATTATTAGCACCACGTCTTACTACCCGTTCGGGTTATACGCACTTACGCTAATGTGTAATGGTAGGGTGATTGTGAGATGAAATGAAGCACCTACAATTTAACGTGGAAGCCGAACCACGGTGGAGGCCTGGCTTTCCCCACATTCACAAGATGTCTTGTCAGAGGTGAAGGAAGGGTTTGGTAATCAAATAAATCTGTGCCGGACCGAGGATTGAACCCCGTCGCCAGCATAGAAGTCTGACACCTTACCCCTAGACCACCAGGTCACCGTTTAGCAAGAATATTGATTTGTGATTTCATTTGTTTATATTATAATACAATATAGTAATATCATTAGATATATTAAGTTTTATCAGAATGCAGAATGCAGAATGGACGACTCTATCTTCGTTCTTCCTTATATATATAGTAGAGAATGGCAGGCATTGGAGGGGTAGCTAGAATAACTTTCTAGAATATCCCAGACCAATATTCGCTGAGAGGGTGATGAGCACGTGGATCCATGACCTCTCCCACCACCGGGAAGTCAAGGAAGTGGATGATTGACCAAGATCTTTCGCCGCCCGGCCTCGTCTGAGAGGTTTTGACTTAAGTCACTGGCCTTCAATGAACATTTATAGTGTATAAACGTGAGCAGGTCTTGGTTCAAAGAATCTGTGGCTCAGATTAATGAGACACGCTAACAAAGCATTGCTTTAACAGAGAAGAGAACGTGGTAAGTATTCATATTGTTTGTAGATGCCTTAACAGAACTTGACCAAGCTAACTATGGAATGTATTGATGATAAGTTCTTGTGTTGGGCTAAAAGTCATTTTATGACGGTACAAATCCCCCCCTCCTCCTTGGTTAAGGAGATATATTCACGAGTCCAGATCCTTCTACAGATGAGAGCCTGGAATAATCTTCCTATTGTAGATCTGGAGATGGTTGCTATTTCTGTGCTTAGCATTGGAAATTCGATATGTTCATCCATCATTCAGCTTTCCTAAAATATTTTACACCTACATGTCAAACTTCTATTTAATATCACAACAAAAAGTGTTTTTTATATTAGTTTAGGAATCTTGAGGAAACCCCCATTTCCCATTTAACTGCTTCTTCATTTTAACATTCTAGGATCAGACCTTACTGGTTGTTTGGGGTCGTTCGTTCTTCTACTCGCCAGACAAATTGCAATATTATACCACACTGAAAAGTAATTTATCATTAAAGTTTTGAAAAATTTTCAGATCACAATTTTACCATCTCCCTTTCTTAATAGTAAAGTTTTTTTTTTTACCTTAGCCTCCTTACCCTCAAAACTATTTTCAAAAGTTAAAATCTTAGGTCTTTTATGGTAATTTTGAATGTTATTTGTACCTTCTTGACGATTTAAAGATCTATTCGAGACGAAAAATTAGTTGTTTTTATTAGTTTGAGAAATTTAAAACCATTTCCAAATTTCCAATTGAACAACTCCTACTTAAAAATCTCAAATTTTAAGACTAGAGAGGTTATATGAGGTTGTATTTCTTCCTGCCAGATTTTTTAAACTGAACCTTAAATTGTGTTTTACTGTTAAGAAAGGCCCTACCCTTCCCTCATCTCCCAACGTACCAATTAAAAGAAATCAACATTTTCAGCCTTTAATATTGATTGGAAATGATATTTTTACCTGCCTGCTAAAGTTAGCTATCTACCACATTGGGAAGTACATTTTCTTTATTGTTTTGTTATTAATTTTGAATCCCCCAAAACCTTTTCTCAAATAATTAACTCTCAGAAATTTCATATTTTAAAATTTATTGGTTTATCATGAGTTGTCTCTCTATCAGTATGCCAAATTTTAATTTTCTACCTCAGCTAAAAAGTTCTTTTCCTTCAAATTATAAGCCCCTATTTTCTAAAATCCCAATTTTAGATTTCTCAATTTTATATTTTTTGGTTATATGGGGCAATCCCGATACCTCCTTGCCAACAAAATTTCAAGTATTTAAGCCCAGGGTTTGGGATGATAAGGTGATGAGTGAGTGGGTTTTGCCTTTTAATATAGACTAGACATATAAATATGAAACTAAATAAAAATTAAAATCTTGTTAAGTATCAATATTTTAGTAACCTACTTGATTAAACTAATTAATAAACAAATCTATAAATATAATTTATGTAATAAAAACAAAAAGTCTAAATGCTAAGGAGTGATGAAATTGGGAAGAGTAATATATTAAAATAATATATTTAATATTCACTACCATTGTAATGTAAAACCAATTGTTATGCAATTACAGGAGACAATTCAAACGTTGTCAAACCGCTTCATTTCCGGTATGACTTGTTCATCCTTCGGCCACGTTTGCCCAAAACCAGAGCCTCTAGGCAAATGGCAGGAAATTAAATAGCTAGAGTAAGGGCACCACTTGAACAGAAATCTCTCCCCTTTCACTGCGAGGTAGATTTACGGATTAAATATGTAGGCTATTTAGGGGCGTTAATATAAAACCCAACATTGATTTGCTTTGAAAAAAAAAACACTATAGAGATTGATATTTACTTGAAATGTCATTAAATTTATATACCTTAAAGTCATGGACGATGTTTATTACTAGAAACCATTAAAGCATATGATTATAAATTCTTTTCCGTGTTTTTTTAGGTTTATTACTTCCTATCTTACCACACCTTTTATTGGTTTTTAAAAGCAATTTAATTCTATTTATAATATTACAGGGAGTTAACCTTGAATTTGGTGCGCCTACTTTCCCCGCGTTTTTCTGATTAGTGGAATGCCTCACTTAACACATGTTCCTTGAGCATTGTGAACAAGTTTGGTGTATTGTATTTTATTACACTAAAACTTATTTTAGAAGCATGCAATGACTTCAAAGTACCTTAGTTTAACCTATAAAATAGAAAGCTAACCTCTCATTAATCTAAGATTGTATAAGAAATTGTCATAGTGTAATTTGTCAAGGTAAGGGTAAACAAAGCCTGCAACTTTTGAGTGGACAGTGATTACTCGCCAGCCACCGACCACCCCTAACACAGCCTAGACAAGCCCACCAACCTAACCTAGCATGGAAATACGAGTGTTTGTAATTTAGTTAGAATTTAGACTTACACGGCTGAAAGGCCGCACGCACGACTGCTAAGCACCCGTGGGTCACTCCTATGTCAAATTAGAGGTGGGAGACATATCAACATGGCGTGTTCACAATGTATCATACCCTTCATATGTCATAACCAGATAATCCTCTACAGATACCCACGTGTTTGCAATCAGGGCTCTTCACAATCATAGTTCAAGAGATGGGTCGGATTTTATTTTCCTTGATTACCAAAAGTGCCATTGTGGGTTTTGGAAAGCCTAACTTTTATGTAATCAAAATATGGGTGTCTCAGCAAAAATCAGTGGTAGGGATAAGAAATATGACGTCATCAATGTGGTTGCAATTTCAGATTTACATCGAGGCATTAGATCGTCTGTAACTTATGACTGGTTAATCGTAAATTATTATTTAGAGTTAAGGATTATTTGTTGATAAAATATTCCTAGCATGTCAAAGTTTTACGTAGCGTGAAGCCTTTTTAATGTCGAACTTAAAAATGGGCACTATTACCATTACCTGAATTCACCATTACACCATTCTATGCCACTAAAACACAAGCACATCCCAAAAAATATATTTAATCAATTTATTTAATGTATCATTTAATCACAATAATCAATATTTTTTATAAAATTCTATACACTAAGCTTAAGATGATTTTCATAAAGTCTAAAAGAATATTTCTGGCTGTCTCCACTCAGTCATCGCTTTTTTCGCTGTCACCACTGTATGCATACTCTTCTTCATTTTCTTTATCTTCATCATTTTCCATTTCAAAGTATTCAGAGCACATAGGTCCTTCAAACTACTGACTCCTGCAATTTACATTATATAAACACCATCCGTGTTTTAAGGGGTTAGTTCTTTTGTGTGGGTTTTACTGGTTAGATTTCTTCCATATCAATGCAACAGCGTTGCTTCTTTATAACTTTTCACGAATAGCAGCACTTGACGGAGGAAGAAGAGTAGGATCAATGCTTTGTGTCTACTTTAAAGGTCAATTGTTCTTGTTTAGGAGTACATTTTATTTTGAATAGCTTGTATCTTGCTTGTGTTATTGACCTGCAAAAAGACTGTCCCTACAGGGAACAAACATATTGCTCAACACCAGTGAACAAGTGATTTTTGAGATCCAATGTCTACTCCCAAAGTAGCTAAAAAGTTTCGTGTACTGCTTTTTTATATATTATCCTGAAAGTCTTTACTTTCCGTGTCTTTGCAAAATATGCTATCCGTATGTCTGCTTCTTGATAGTGACACTTTAGTTCAGGAAAGTGTCTGCAGATCTTATCAGCGTTTAGTGAACTTTATTGTTAGCATGTATCTTCAGTAACAACATGCATAAATCTTTCACCCAGAAGACATATAATGTATTTATCTCTTTTCCATTAATTGCAAATGAAAGCAGGATGGAGGATTTAAATTAACTTTTCCTCAAGGACTCCTGAGATATGTTTGGAGGTTTATGTTCTGGTCCTGTCACATTGATGTCACCCGAGAATGTTGTTCCCCAACGAAGGTCATGCTCAATATCCGTTATGCTTGCAATCTCATACACATTGAACATAGTTTTTATGCAACACCTGCATAAGTTTTAAGAAACGTCAAACAATATATAATAAACCTTGTATTATATATGACAGCATGAACTTCCAGTGTATTTTTTTTACTTGACGTTTGATACTCCTTTAATTTGTGCATCAGTTTGCTCCTATCCGATTTATATATGGACCCTCCAGTGTGAGTGAAAATTCAATCACACTTTCAAATTCCCATTTATGAACCCCTGCAAGGTACAGCAGTCACCAGAGAAGATCTCGAGTGCACTTCATCGCCTCTAGCTTTGTTTGACGCCTAGTGGAATTTTGAGCCGAAATGCTAACACATTTTTTAACAATGTTTCTGGTTATCAGCATTTAAATACTTTGAGAATCCACAGCGTAAATAACCTAGAATTTTTCAAAATCAGCTTTTCCTTTTTCGGATTCCATATACATCCTTTAAACTTCTTTTAAAATATTTAAGAAAAAAATTGATTGTAATGATATATAATGCTATGCTCAAGTGATCTAATAAATAAATTCATTGTATCCATTTGTTGTTGTGATGTGCTCTTTTTTACTAGCATCGAGTGGGATGCATGTAGTGGTAATAATACCCATTTTTGAAGTTTGATATTAAAAACGGCAAAATATTACACGTTACGTAAAACTTAGACATATTAAACTTTGTTATCATTAAATTATCTCCAATTAAATAAAATAACTCTCCACGATTAACCATTAAGAAGTTACCGTTATTGTAATGCCTCTATATAAAAATGACATGGTGGCTATATTGACGACGTCATATTTAATACCCACACCACTGGTTTTTACTAAGACCACCATATTTTGATTAATTAAGTGGTAGGATTTCTAAAAACCACAACAGCGCTTTTGGAATTTCTAGGGTAAATAAATCTGACCTATCTCTTGGACTATCAGGATGACACCGATTATTCAAGAAACACACGAAAAAGTACTAAGCAAGCGAGTTACTTCTATCCAATTCCTTAACATCCACAGTCCAATATTGATTTCCATGTTCGTTAACACTAGTCCTGCAATGGATTGTTAGTTTGTCATATGGTGGTGGTATTCAAGTGTAGTAGATTCATGATACAGACTATATTCTTAGATTATATATAAAGTGTTCCGAAACTCATATCCCAAACTTCACATATAGTTTGAACCAAAAGTAATACCAAATTCCTATACACTTACATTCGGAAAAAATGATAGTACCAATAAATTGTGTTAAATGTTTTGGCGTACAGTGCCGGGAGATGAAAGCTGTTCAAGCCTGTCTGAACAACAAGTTGCATAGAAGTTAGGTGCGTGGTACTACACACCTCGATATCTTGAAGCACGGCAACAGAACACACTACAGTTAATAGTAACCAGCACACCAGTCCATCTAGTAATGGGAACACATAATGAGGATCATAATTAACGGTTTTATTTTGCCTTGCTTTCTGGATTATTTAAATTTAGCTTGTGTAGCTTTTATTCGTCAGTGACTGTACTGTTGTTAATTTACTTCCGCATACGTGCAGCTAGCGATGGGTCATGAACATTTATTTTGCTTGTTTTCAGCCCTCGCAATACTCAAGGTCAAACCTAGCAGTGTGGGTGCAAAATAGAGAGCAGCAGATTTCACTAGTCAACTTGAAAGTATTCTTTTCTTTTCCAAAAGTAGTTTATGCTTTTGCTCGAAAGAGCTCAGCAGCTCTCGGTGACCAATTATTAAAGACAGATAATTGGTGTTTTTTTTCTCTTATAGTGGAGAGTTGTTGACGGGGGACTCTGATTAAGACTTTTGAAGAAACGCGTGTGCCATTAGGGCCATTTCTTTACTATATTAATGTGTGAATACATATTCGAATTGAAGTGAAAACAACGTTTAAACAAAGACATTTTAAATTATTAGATAAAACATGAGTTTTGATAATTTCTATATAAAATACAATGAAAATAACATGTATAAAATGGGATTAAAATACAAAATATTTAAATTACCAATCTCAAACTACTGTATAAAAGATCGCATCGTGACAGGTTCTACATCACAGATTGCTTGCCATTATTACACGTGCAGTGCCACGTGCTTAACTCTATGCAAATTGTTGAACACGCATGCTTGAACAATATTTGTTCTCCCGGTGATGTATGCCAAAACTCTTATCATACTTTAATGGAATTAGCATAGTTTTAAGGATGTAAATGTATTGGGATTTTGTATTACTTTTTGTTCAAACAAGCTATATGTCTAATTTGGGCTACAAGCTTTCGAACACCATTTATATGATTCTTGGAATCAAAATGTATGCTCCTCTCTCTCTCTCTCTCTCTCTCTCTCTCTTATATATATATATATATTTATAAATACTATATATATATATATATATATTATAAATAATATATATATATATTTATAAATATTATATATATGTATATAAATACTATATATATATGTATAAATAATATACATAATTATGGTATGTATAATGTATAATATATAATTATGTTATATATATATATGTGTGTATTTTAGAACTGCGTTTTACTACCTAATCAGGCTCCCCACTAGGATTTGAACCCCGATCTTCCTGTCATCAGAAGTCCAGTCGTCTAACGCAAAAGTAACGCCTAAGACCACAAAAGCATGTGAAATTAATAAAAATGTATATTTGTAATGGTTGGGAACAAATCGAAATGTGAGTATACAAAGTAAATCCTTAGTGACATTATGCAACCCATCATTTCATATACTTAGTTGCCTTTTTTCATTGTCTCCCAAGAAATAGCTGGATACAGCTTTGAATGCCGTCAAAGCTTCTAGTTAAACTCTATTATTATTAGAACCAAATGTTTAATCTGTGATAAGTTTCATTATCTAGGACTCTCTTCTTTTAATTTTACGCCTCACTCAAAAGGAGGAATTTTAACTGTAGTTATAAAACACAAAGTTTTTTATTAATACAAGTTTTAAATGAAGGAGTGTGAAAACAACTTTTGAATCATCAACTAAAGGATCGTGTATGACATTATTTCCCCGTGGGGCCCAGACAAGGTGTACATACAACAGGCACTTAGCCCTAAGAGGGGTTCATTGCGCATCTTGAACCAGGTTGAGTTCAAAGGCACTTGAGAGTGCTAGTTTCAATTTTTGGTGATTTAAGCATTTCCAAATGAAACAAACCACTTTAAAATATTTAGTTGTAAATGAGTAATGTTTTGAACACGATAGTTAAGGTTCCAGAAATGCCCACCCCCAACTTCTGGTCAATGATATTTTAAAATTGTTTACAACTAAACAATTTTAAAGTATTCACTTGAACTAGAAAATTACCACTCTAACCTAAGTTGTATTTGTAATGGTTTTTTAACCAATTAAATATTTTTATAATGTCTAGTAAGTGTACCGATATAGTAAAACTGATTACCGCAACCAATTACCGATTGTCTAAAATAATTGTTCATGCTACGATTATTGACACTGATTAGTCCCGATTATCAATTATATACTAGTAACTATTGGGAAATTACTCAAGAGAATAATAACAGTTAATATAATTAATATAAAAAGATTGAATGCAAACAAAAATTAATTTTATGCATAACCGGTGAAAGTTGGAACTTGATTGTTAGTTTTATCAACCGTATGAACTTATATTTATTTATCTGTTTATGTAATCTTTGCATAGCTAACAACCCAGATACAGTGTGTATATAAAAGGTGGGTTCTGATCACTAAACTCCTACCAAGAAAATCTTGATTTAAATTTTACTTTTAAAAAACACGATTAATCGGCTTAATAATAGCTGATTACGCTTAATTGCCGATGCAATAATAATCTCTCGATATCGATTCATTGGTATCCGCAATGGTAAACCTCTACAAGTAAGTTATCTTTCTAGTGAACTCTTTATTTTACAAATTCCTGCTTAAAAACAATGTTGTCACTTGGTACTGCGCTTGGCGATCCCAGTGTTGAAAGACTCATGTTCTCCCAATGAACGCAGTCAGTTTAACTTATAGACTGTGTGTCTGTTCTGTGCCCTGATGTCAGTTTCTGATATATTTATTACAAAGTTCTACTGAAGAGTGCTTGCCTTTAGCTTGGCTATCCCATTCATGAATATTAAAGCAGCAATATTTTGTATATCTTAATTGCATGCCTGGCAGGATTGATATACTTTATGTTGCCACATTTGTTCAAACAACGCTTGTTGTAGTTTATTTTGTCGATTTGATTGTTCATGTTTTCTTAAGTTTCCTTCATATGCAAAGCGAAAGCAATTGGTATGGAAGCCTATCACCCGAATGTGTAGTAAGACGTGGTGGGGAAAAAATGTATTGATGAATGTTTAATACCTGTGTGAAGAACAGCTTTTAAATTATGATTTAATGAACCAATGAAAAGTCACCATTCTAGGTATTGTGATCTAGTGATACTACAGGCATGAACATATCGATATATGTACAGTAAACCATATCATAATATGAAACAAAAACTTAGTGATATTTTTTGTCGGTGGTTAAATATTGAACTATTTGTATTCTTCTGCATCAGGCTCCAGCCTTGTAATCGTGATCCCAAAAATTCAGCTTTACTCTTAGACGAGTTCAAGTCCCTAATTAATTCATTGAGCTCACCCTAAGAGATAAGATGTGATTAATTTGATGTATATGGCTAAAAATCTCGATCGTTTTGTCCTTTTTCCAGAGACAGGCTCATTCCTATTGTTGCCATCAGCCATGGTTTTATGTTTCGGGCGGTTTAGAAACTGGCAGGTCTTGACTGTGAAACACTGGGCTGATGGTGTAAGTCAAGGATGGATATTGTATATTATCTCTATATTTCAAAGAAAATCTAGATATCTTAGTTGAACAGAATTAACAATGTGTCAAATGATGATTTTATTCTCGCCAGATTATTAGTACATAAAATGACATAAATTTCCAAGAACCTTTCAACCATCCTCTGAAATACATTGTTCAGTTGTACAGACAATGTGACGAAAAGTGTTTTAGTCTTGCAATAAGATTCTATAATAGTCTACATACATATAACAAAAACTGTCTACCTTATATTCACACCTTCAAAGCGATTTAAAACACAGTGCTATCTCAACCACTAATGTAAGCACAATGATTTGTTGAAACTAGTACTTGTTTCAGTAAGGCCACCAAAAATTTGTAGATGGGCGTAATGGTTACAGCTATATAGACTCTAAAGTAATTAACTGCCAAGATGAGGGGGGAAAAAGGCAACGACAAAGGTTTTCCAACTCAGTAAGTACAGTAAGTAGCAAGATTTAACTAATCAGTTTCATTTAACTAATCAACATGCCACTAATCAGTTGGGAAGTTACTGGTTTGAATTTGTTTAGGTATAGACCGATGGCTACATGCTCAGATTCTCTAAAATATATTTCATCAGACTCATTATCTGACCCTATTAGCTACTTAATCTATGGCATTAGAAACTCGAAAGATCTTTGCAGCACTTACCAAAGTACGCCACCTATATATTTTTTATATTGAGCTAGCTCTAACCATTCCACCTCATTAAACTATATACCTATCCTAAGCTAGCTCTATCCAGTCCACCTCATTACACTCTATCGCTATCCTGAGCTAGTTCTAATCAGTTCACTTCATTACACTCTATCCCTATCCAGAGCTTGCTCTAATCAGTCCACTTCATTGTATTCTATCCCTATCCTGAGCTTGGTCTATCCATCCACCTAATGGCATTCTATCCATATCCTGAGCTATATTTATCCAATCCACCTCATTACACTATAGGTCAGGTCTATTATAATATTATCCTACTATCTTCGGATAGGTCTTATCAATGGTATCTTAAATATGTTTGCAATATCCCAATATAATGAATCTCTTTTTGTACAAACGTTTCAAATAGAAAGTATAACGATACATTGATATATATTATTTTTTATTGTATTTAAGTTTATATAAAACATAAATAATAAAGAAATAAAATAAAATTTGCAGGAATAAATAAACAAAACACTTTAATCACTTGTAATAAACATTATTTATAAAGGTTTGTTGAATAGTTTAAAAAATCGGTGGGTAATAACAAAAATCTACTTTTTAATATTTTATAAGCAATCCAAATCACATACAAAAATCATGTACCATGCATCAGGAACAAAAAATTGTTTATAAAAGTTTTATTAATAGTCACGATAATCTCTTAAAAATAGATTGTGTAAATTAATACCTTATATCAGACATGTCAAACTCACACACAACACATTATTTTGTGTGGCCTGTGTAGGTCCTACCTTATGATGAACCAATATACAACGTACAACATACATGGTAGAAATACACCATTTAGGATTCTGACATTCAGAGATTGGTCATTATTTTTGGGTTAGTCTAGTAAATTATGCATATTTTTATTATATTTCTAGCACCACGTCTTAGATATACTAATCATGATAGTGGTTTTATGAATGAGAAAATTTATATTTATTGGAAGTGTATTCCCATTTGCGTGGAGGTGTAAAACCATTTTAGAAAAACCACACTAAGGCCTAAGCACACCCGAGAGAGATTATAACATAGATCTCCCTGTCATACACAGTCTAGTTTTATGAGTAAGTAGTGCCTTAGACTATGTGGTCACCGAAGCTGGTTAAGTGGAGTTGGTTTACCAAGTTTCTACTTTCTACTCACAGGAGATCGATCCCCAAAAACATTTAAACTTACGCACCAAATATGTACTGGTTTTAGCGCATACAAGTTTGTGAGCAGCTCTTTTCTATTATGATGAACAATCACCCGAGAGTCCATGACTTACAAACACTCATTCATCATCAATTGTGAAAGTAACCACAACATAAGATTTAAAGTCTAGGATCTCAATATTGCCGTGAGAAACATGGTTTCATATCTCCGAGGGGAAAAATAAAGGGTAATTCTTATAATTTTATTCAATCTTAATAATGTTATTTGTGTGATAGAAGGATTTCTAAAATTAAAATCTTAGACTTAAGATGGTGAAAACATTGAAATTTTGAAATGAATCTTTCCAAGAGTTTTAAATTCTTTATGAGGTCCTTATGATCAAACAAATTTGCCACCCCGGTTTTAGTTTGACAGTTTATAAATCTCTGTATATCGAGTTTCAATCCTGTTTACTTTTCCTACATTGTTTCATAACTCGATGTTCACATATAATTTTATAAGCAATGGATACAGGATCATTAAACTTAATACCTCAAGGTACGGACCACATGTAGATAATTATTTTTATAAATATTGGTTGGGTGATGCGCAAGTGGACACTGAAGGGAGATATAAGTTAAAGTCATATATAATTTTGGTGCCCCAGGTTTTGACTGATTATAACACTGACGAAAGAGAATTAATTTACCAAAACAATCGCACAATATCAGTTAAAATAGATAAAATAATAACAATTTTCTCTTTTGCTAACATAATTGTTTTCAGTGAGTAACTGGTGTTAGCACAAATAAGTTATAATAACAAAAATAAATAAAAATCACTATGTGATATTTATAGTACTAGACAATTTCAATGAATACAAGAAATCACACAATACTTTTTTTAATAAATTTCAAAATGTTTTTAAATTAAATTAATTAATGAAATTCGTGTTAAACAAAATGTTGCATCTTAGCTCTTACTGGAGTTTTGACTAAACAAACCCTCTTAGATGTAGTTAAAAGAGTTCGCAAAGCCTTGCTATATATTTATTACAAACCAATGTCACCATTTTTCAATTTTGACACGGTTTTATAATACAAATATCGAATTACAACTTATAAATAAACATGTATATTTTACTAGATTAATAATTTTTTAATTCAATATTTTTATTTAAAATATTTTATCAAACATATTTTACTTTACATTCATACACCCCACATCTCATTGATTCATTTTTCCTTTGTTTGGTGGCTTGTCTTTTCTTTGGACTTATCCTTCAGAGATGTCTTAACTTTATTCTTAGAAAATTCATTTTTTTCTTGTAATGCTTTCATTTTGTTTGTGATATTTTCCAATATTGTGTAAGCCTCTAACATCAAGCGTTTGGATTCCTCGTGACATTTATCTTGGTGACGTAACATCAGCATGTGACGTTTTCCTTGTGTCTTCGATTCAATGTTCAAACGCTCTCGGAATGTCTCACCAATTTCGTGTGCTTTTAACACTTCATCTACATGTTTTTGCATGAGTCTGGTCTGAATTTCGTCATTGAGGACGATCACATTATTAATATCATCATCCAACTTGTGGTACGACACCATCAGATATTCCAGGTTTGACTTCTTAGAAACATCTATTTTGGAGTCATTGAATAAACGATAGGTGTCATCTTCTTCCAGATGTTTTATGAAGTCGTTCCTGATCTGCATGGATCTCTTTTGTCTTCCTGGTTCCTCTTTTTCCCAAGTAGACTTAAGAGAACGAAAACCTTCCTCGTGACGTTGGTCTAAATCCAGGCTTACCGTTGAAAACTTGTCTGAGTCTATTACCACTTGGACGCACCAGAAAGGAACACCTGGAATTAATTCCGGAGTTTTATCTTGAATATAATTAATTACACTTTTTCTACCAACACCGAAGGTCTTCGTTTTGTTTTGAGGAGGTACTGTTAATTTCTCAGTGTCTTCTTTAAATAAAATTGAGTCTTTAATTTTCTTTTCTTTGATATTTGAGATCAGAGCCTTCTCTTGAACTGTTAGTGTCCAACTATTATTCAGCAACTCTAATTCTACGATATAGGTGTATTTAAACGTATCATCCTGTTCTGTTTCAATATCAGGGTTGAACTGGCACACTGGTATTACTATCATACCGATTCCATCTTCACTAAAAACAACTTTTTCATTTAGTCTTTTTATTCTAAATTGGAAACGTGCTTTTGTTTCAGATAATAACAGTCGTAAAGTTAGTATTTGTTTCATTTTTACTGACAACAAACACCGACATATGATGTTCTTCTTATTAGGAATGAAATAACTTCTTTGTTCTTGAATTAACAACGTTTGAGGTGGCTGTGGCTTGCATATGCCGCTTTCATCCCAAGAACAAGAGTGTAATAAGTTTTCATTTTTCTCCCCAACTATACGTAGTTTCCAATTTACCTCTTTATATTTAGATATGTCTGTAACCACATGTGCTATTATTGTGTATCCGTGGCGATTTTGTTGGTATTTTTGTGGCTGTATATCTCCTAGATATTTTGGTATATCCTTCATAGTGTCGTTATCGATAACTCTGAAAATACACACTGGAATACTTGAGAAAAAGTGGACGGAACAAAGAGTGTTTGTGTTTCCGTGAATGTTGACAACAAAGCGCAATAGTGTAATCCAATCTTGAGAGTCTTTCAAACGAGATGTACCTTTGTAATCCTTAAAATTGACTTCCATCTCTATATCATTTCTGAACGGATAGTATTTTAGTATTTTTGGAAAGTATTTACCCATAGATCTTAAAATATCCACAACGTCAGAGAGTTTTTCAAATAATATTGGTTAGGCTTTGGAATTGTAGGAATATCCTTTGATTTTTCCTTTCTGCCAGATGTTTTAAATTTTTCAATATTTGAATCGGAAATGTCAGGTGATTTTATTCTGTTATTACGTTTAAAGGAAGATGTATCCATATTTGCTTTTTCTGTATAAGTATTTATGTTATTTGAAATTTCAACGAGAGTAACAGAATCCCCACGTATTTCTTGATTTTCCGAATAATTTCGAATGGATTCATTTTCTAACTTTTCAACAATTTTCAGTCCAAACGTTGGCTCTAGAAGAAAACTCTGTAATTCAGACAAAGCATTTAATACATTTTCACTGTTAAGTAATTTCCTAAATAATACTCTAACGGTCCCTTCTTCAAAAGCTTCATGGAAACATGACATTACTTCAGGCACGTACTTCAATGAATTAGATATAAAGGTTTTAGGGATGTATGACAGACGGAATTTATCTATGGTTTCCTGCCGTATGCTTAGTGCGTTTGGATGCTGATGGGTGTTTGTAATGACAGCACTAAATAATTTCATCATTTCAGAAGCGTTATGTACCAAAGATACACTATTGTTTGCTAAAATATCTTGAATTTTTTCCAAAGAACCTATGGTAAAAGGTGTTTGGGATGCAATGTGCATGGAAGAATGTTGAGAAAGGTTAGTCCAAATCCTTAACACTTGCACACCAGCTTCTAGCTGAACCATCTTACATTTTGTACCAGCAGTTCTTATGCAGAATAGGACTTCCCCTAACTTTTGTGACCTCCACTCATACTGCTCACCCAAAATGTGAGCATTAAACCCATGCGTTTGTTGAATAGGAATATATGTTTCTATTTCATTCGAAAGACTTATTTGCTTTGACATTACTTCCTCAATTCCAGGAGGTAAAGTACTCAACGTAATAAAAACTTTCTTTGAATACATTGAATCTATAAATAAGAAGAAACAATGATTAAAATTATTTCCTTTCTGATTAATTTTTGGTAATCTACCAAATGATATCAAAGAACTATCTCTATTTGCTGATTTCTTGCTTCCAGGTTTTTCAATCGGGGATCCAATAAAAACCTCAGGGATTCTCATTGTATATTGAAAAGAGGAAATTCTGTAGTAAACATGTATAAAGGACATATGTGGAGCTAAGGCATCTATGTCTAACCATTGTTCACAACTATGTCTTTCCAAATCTTTTTCATCATAAACCATTTCCAAAGAGTCCACATTATCAGTTAAAGATGTATTTATTCGATTTCTATTCAAATATACGTTATTAAACAAGGAGTATTTTGTCACAGCTGACAGATTTTCTTTAGAAGCGGTTGTACTAGAAAGGGATAATTTTTCTCTATTTAGAACTCCTTTTTTACTTATTTGATTTAATTGATCACTTTTAGTATTCGATAGTGTAACATGTGTTAGTCCATGATGAAGTGATATTGATTTGTTTGACTGTTCTTGCATTTCCGGCCCTGACCAATCCAACCCAGATTCCGATTTATGGAGATGTTCGAATTCTGGTTTATGAATTTCTGTATACAAT
>JBCFYV010000935.1:12709184-12741459 GCA_039000515.1 Timema cristinae
ATTTATCTTGGTGACGTAACATCAGCATGTGACGTTTTCCTTGTGTCTTCGATTCAATGTTCAAACGCTCTCGGAATGTCTCACCAATTTCGTGTGCTTTTAACACTTCATCTACATGTTTATGCATGAGTCTGGTCTGAATTTCATCATTGAGGACGATCACATTATTAATATCATCATCCAACTTGTGGTACGACACCATCAGATATTCCAGGTTTGACTTCTTAGAAACATCTATTTTGGAGTCATTGAATAAACGGTAGGTGTCATCTTCTTCCAGATGTTTTATGAAGTCATTCCTGATCTGCATGGATCTCTTTTGTCTTCCTGGTTCCTCTTTTTCCCAAGTAGACTTAATAGAACGAAAACCTTCCTCGTGACGTTGGTCTAAATCCAGGCTTACCGTTGAAAACTTGTCTGAGTCTATTACCACTTGGACGCACCAGAAAGGAACACCTGGAATTAATTCCGGAGTTTTATCTTGAATATAATTAATTACACTTTTTCTACCAACACCGAAGGTCTTCGTTTTGTTTTGAGGAGGTACTGTTAATTTCTCAGTGTCTTCTTTAAATAAAATTGAGTCTTTAATTTTCTTTTCTTTGATATTTGAGATAAGAGCCTTCTCTTGAACTGTTAGTGTCCAACTATTATTCAGCAACTCTAATTCTACGATATAGGTGTATTTAAACGTATCATCCTGTTCTGTTTCAATATCAGGGTTGAACTGGCACACTGGTATTACTATCATACCGATTCCATCTTCACTAAAAACTACTTTTTCATTTAGTCTTTTTATTCTAAATTGGAAACGTGCATTTGTTTCAGATAATAACAGTCGTAAAGTTAGTATTTGTTTCATTTTTACTGACAACAAACACCGACATATGATGTTCTTCTTATTAGGAATGAAATAACTTCTTTGTTCTTGAATTAACAACGTTTGAGGTGGCTGTGGCTTGCATATGCCGCTTTCATCCCAAGAACAAGAGTGTAATAAGTTTTCATTTTTCTCCCCAACTATACGTAGTTTCCAATTTACCTCTTTATATTTAGATATGTCTGTAACCACATGTGCTATTATTGTGTATCCGTGGCGATTTTGTTGGTATTTTTGTGGCTGTATATCTCCTAGATATTTTGGTATATCCTTCATAGTGTCGTTATCGATAACTCTGAAAACACACACTGGAATACTTGAGAAAAAGTGGACGGAACAAAGAGTGTTTGTGTTTCCGTGAATGTTGACAACAAAGCGCAATAGTGTAATCCAATCTTGAGAGTCTTTCAAACGAGATGTACCTTTGTAATCCTTAAAATTGACTTCCATCTCTATATCATTTCTGAACGGATAGTATTTTAGTATTTTTGGAAAGTATTTACCCATAGATCTTAAAATATCCACAACGTCAGAGAGTTTTTCAAATATTATTTGGTTAGGCTTTGGAATTGTAAGAATATCCTTTGATTTTTCCTTTCTGCCAGATGTTTTAAATTTTTCAATATTTGAATCGGAAATGTCAGGTGATTTTATTCTGTTATTACGTTTAAAGGAAGATGTATCCATATTTGTTTTTTCTGTATAAGTATTTATGTTATTTGAAAATTCAACGAGAGTAACAGAATCCCCACGTATTTCTTGATTTTCCGAATAATTTCGAATGGATTCATTTTCTAACTTTTCAACAATTTTCAGTCCAAACGTTGGCTCTAGAAGAAAACTCTGTAATTCAGACAAAGCATTTAATACATTTTCACTGTTAAGTAATTTCCTAAATAATACTCTAACGGTCCCTTCTTCAAAAGCTTCATGGAAACATGACATTACTTCAGGCACGTACTTCAATGAATTAGATATAAAGGTTTTAGGGATGTATGACAGACGGAATTTATCTATGGTTTCCTGCCGTATGCTTAGTGCGTTTGGATGCTGATGGGTGTTTGTAATGACAGCACTAAATAATTTCATCATTTCAGAAGCGTTATGTACCAAAGATACACTATTGTTTGCTAAAATATCTTGAATTTTTTCCAAAGAACCTATGGTAAAAGGTGTTTGGGATGCAATGTGCATGGAAGAATGTTGAGAAAGGTTAGTCCAAATCCTTAACACTTGCACACCAGCTTCTAGCTGAACCATCTTACATTTTGTACCAGCAGTTCTTATGCAGAATAGGACTTCCCCTAACTTTTGTGACCTCCACTTATACTGCTCACCCAAAATGTGAGCATTAAACCCATGCGTTTGTTGAATAGGAATATATGTTTCTATTTCATTCGAAAGACTTATTTGCTTTGACATTACTTCCTCAATTCCAGGAGGTAAAGTACTCAACGTAATAAAAACTTTCTTTGAATACATTGAATCTATAAATAAGAAGAAACAATGATTAAAATTATTTCCTTTCTGATTAATTTTTGGTAATCTACCAAATGATATCAAAGAACTATCTCTATTTGCTGATTTCTTGCTTCCAGGTTTTTCAATCGGGGATCCAATAAAAACCTCAGGGATTCTCATTGTATATTGAAAAGAGGAAATTCTGTAGTAAACATGTATAAAGGACATATGTGGAGCTAAGGCATCTATGTCTAACCATTGTTCACAACTATGTCTTTCCAAATCTTTTTCATCATAAACCATTTCCAAAGAGTCCACATTATCAGTTAAAGATGTATTTATTCGATTTCTATTCAAATATACGTTATTAAACAAGGAGTATTTTGTCACAACTGACAGATTTTCTTTAGAAGCGGTTGTACTAGAAAGGGATAATTTTTCTCTATTTAGAACTCCTTTTTTACTTATTTGATTTAATTGATCACTTTTAGTATTCGATAGTGTAACATGTGTTAGTCCATGATGAAGTGATATTGATTTGTTTGACTGTTCTTGCATTTCCGGCCCTGACCAATCCAACTCAGATTCCGATTTATGGAGATGTTCGAATTCTGGTTTATGAATTTCTGTATACAATGTATGATACAATTCCGTTTCACTTTCAGCTTTGAACTTTTTCATGACACTATATACGCTAACGGATTTCTGTTGTTTAGTATGAATATCTTCAACTAAACCCTTTTTTACTGCCCACGCTTTCCAGCGATATTGTTTCCAACGTGGAGTCTTTGGCCGTTCCGGATGGTACCTATGTGTGAGATCTCTAGCTTCCGAGATCAAAACTGGATGTGACAAACATGGTGATATTCCTTCCAAAATCTCAATTTGTTCTGTTAAATCATGAATGACGCCAAATATAGCCACCTTACCAATTATCTCCGTTTGAGAGTCTTCCTCGTCGTTTACGTAATTTGAATTGCATATGTTATCCAATATAAGATCTTTATTATCAACGAAACCTTTATATCTCTTCTCAGGATCTTCATTGTCTGCCATGAGTAGCTTTTGAATCATTAACCAGGAGTATTTTATAGGGATTTTTGTACAGTCAATGACGTGGTCTATCCACCCAGTCAAACATGTCACTACGTTAAAGTCCGTCTCGTTATTACCATGTCCCCAAACGAGGGAGGCGATCTTTAGTAGTGCTTTTGTCAGAATCATAGGCCAAATCTCGTAAGGTTTGTCACAGATTGGAAATAATATACGGTTGTTTTGGTCAACTGGGATGTAATCATCCACCGTTATTCTCCTCCACGTGCCCATAAAATAGAGTCTTACTATATATTTTCCAAAAGGGTTAACTGTGGATTTGTGCCCTTGGCCTTTGCCGACTTTACACATAGAATAGACGTGATGCCAAGGCTTCCAAACCCTACCTCCCGTTGGGAAAAAGTTGGGACATTCCCCCTCCACGGGGAAAGGATCTTTCTCGGCTAAGTGGTACAAGTTCATGACAGAACAGACGATCCATCTCATCAAACTATTGTGAAGAATATGATGGTTGGACGATATCAGGTCCGGGTAAGTTAAATTATTGTCATGTTCAATCGGTTTCACAATGAGGTCGTCTTTGAACGTAAAAGTAGTGATTCTCTTCCAATTATAGGCTACAATACCTTCAGGAAGGAAACCATGACCACAAGGATCTTCGAAGCTAAAACAAATAATTGAAAACAATAAAAAGTTATATTTTACGTTATTACGTTTGTACACTGTCTTAATTTAATTTACTTGGCATATTCCAAGCCTTTTAATTTTAATAGTAACTAAACAGACATTTATATATACAAATATACATTTTTTTTTCAACTTCAGTGGTCCCATGGTCTGAGTCAATCTAATGTCAGATCTATTTGTTGCTAACAAGTTATCCATGGTTTGCCTATTCGGATATGCTTATGGTGAAATTTCGTGAACGAATTACCTCTCTGCATTCACAAAAAATATGCGATTATATTTTCCAATTCTACTTTCCTATTAGTGCCTATTCCACTACCGTAATTTTTGAATCTGTGTTGTCCAAACGTGTACTAAGACGTGATAAAAATTGACACATGATTTTTATAATTGGATTTATCAATGCTATAAATATTGACTGATGTGGGAAATCAAACCTAGGATGTAGGAATCAGGTTTAAAACCTGGGCTGGTGCTCCGTTGGTAAAGATGACGTTAGTGTTAGGAGGGGGGAGGGACCAAAAAATTGGATCAAATTTTAATTTTTAAAGTAATTTTAGATTTTTTCTATAAAGATTGACGGTACACTTTTTCCACTCTGTTCTATAATTTGTGTAAGTTGCCGCAATATCTAAAGTACTCGTATTAAGTACTCGTAACACTAATAATTACACAAAATTTGGTAATACTTTATACCAAATGAAATAGAATACGTTGATTTGTAAAAGTAAATTCAATGTTCAATTATTAAAATAAAATAGTTAAATGAAGAAAGTGCATTCGTATTTTCTTATACTGAACACTAATGATAAATTTATCTCTAAGCCCTTCCCTTTGTGAGCTTCTCACCTGATGTTGTTGACTGAGAATGCCTTATTCTTCTCTTTGGACCTGGCGGGAAAACCGACGTTTGCATCCCATCTTTCGGCATTTATTTCAGCATCAATCCATTCCGGCCAAGGTGGGATGAAGTAGCTGAGAGCCAAATTGTTGCTAGACGTCCTCGTAGCATCTAAGCTCTCACTCTTCTTCTTTATGCTAGTCCTTCCCGGTGTGGTCAGTAGGTCCATAAGTAGGAAAGCTGTTCAACCAGCTGTCCAAATACATCTTTCAATATTTAGATAGGCAAAATAATGTATTTCCAACTTAAATGTTATTTTCTGGTACAACCCTTAATTTTTTTAATTGCAAAATTTCCACCACCATATTCTAAGACAGATATTTAATATATATAACCCGCTTCAGTGGCCACGTGATCTAAACCGCTACTTTAGCAGTAGACTAGACTGTTAATCACTGTTAAAGTCCAAATCTCAGTCAGGCTTACTGAAATTACTCTGAAAATTGAAAAATGACACCTGGACACGGGAATCGAACCCATGAACTTTGGATTAGTACGCCAATATTCTAACCACTGAGCTATTCAGGAACCATCCCATATCCAGGGTAATTCTTCACTCATATTTTAAGGCAGAGACTATGATGGACGTGAGGAAATAGTTGGCTACAAAGGTGTGATTTATTAATATCACAAGCTGTCAGATAGTGCAGCCACCTTAGATTCGGTAAGTGTCTTAATGCTGCCACTTGCACTATAATTGTAAGGGATCACATATTTATACCAAATATATAAATATCCATACAAAATACTAGCTAAATGAATCAATCAATTAATATGATCGAAGTTAATTTATATGCCAAAATATATAGATAAAGCTGATTATAAAACAAAATACTATAATTAGATCTAATATGTTAGGCTAGGGGTTGTCCCCAATTATTTTTGATGGAGGTCCGTTTTGAAAATTTGACATACTTCCGTGGTCAGGTAAAACATAAACAGTGACTCAAGTTCAATACTTATACAACTATACCCCCTACAGACCACCACATACAATTGTGTGGGTAAGTTTGTATTATTTTTTTGCATGACTTGGAGATCGTTTCTGTTAATAATTCTACAATATATCCACCCACCACCACCACCACCACCACCACCACCACCACCACCACCACCACCACCACCACCACCCACCACCAAGCTATTAAATTATGTTTATAAATACTATATTTTTAATAAAATTTTAGTTTTGAAACTATACAAATACTATTGTGTATCCTAGGAATACAAACATAAGAATGATATTTTCTCAATTGTAAAAACATACAAATATTAGAATTTGATACATAAAAGGAATGCTATTTGTAAATACTTTTGAATATTTAACTTCGACAAAATTTTGTCGATGATTTCCAGGATTATTAGAGTTTAAAAAAAGTTTGTATGTAGGCTACATGCTTTTTTTTCGGCAGAAATTTTTCTATAAATTATATTTTCATCAAACCCTTGTTTACACAGCTCATTTATACTTGACATTGTCAACTAATTTATAATATTTAACTTAATATTTAAAAACCTTTGATCTATGATAAAATTTATGAAAAAGTCCCAGAATCTTGCTAACAAATGTGTAGGTTAGGTATTTAGTATAAAACTAAATATTTTAATTTATTATTGAGTGAAAATTGTATTTTGATTTATTAATTCAATTTTCAAAATACTGATAATTTTATATTCATTTTTTATAGGGGGTGTGATATACAATTTTGATGCTGACGCAATTCTTTATATGCCAGCCAATGACGAATCTGAAATTGAGGGGCTGTCAGATGAAGAAGATGGAGTGTCCTTAGTTCTTCAGGATGAATGACGATTTTAAAGATGAACTTCCCCAACAAGGCGAAGCTAGCAAAGAGTTTGACATTACTTGGAAAAAGAGTAGTTTCAACTTTACTCGCGATCTTCCATCAACTCCAGATCCACATCATGCAAGAAGACCTCAGAGGAGGACACACTTAAAATATTTGAAGAGGTATTACCCCAACTCTTTTTATGAAATGCAGCAAAATTTACTGCAAAGTACAGGAAAGGAATTAAAAACCTCAGCGGTTGGGATAAAAATAATTGTAAATAATGAACTTTTTAATGCGATGCATTTTTACCCTCGCATCATTATGTATTGGCAGCAGGAATAGAGTTAAGACCTATTCCAACATGTTTGCCTCGTGATAGATCTTTCTCCATGTTGTAGACAAACAAAAGATGCAGCCAAAAATAGGTTGTGGAAAGTGCAACCTGTGTTGGATGCAGTAATAAATGCTTGTCATACTATTGAGCGTCAACAAAATAATTATTTGATCTATGAGCAGATGGTGCCTTTTACCGGTCATTGCCCGGTTAAGCAATATGTGCCAAAATAAACCTCGGCCATTAGGTTTGAAAAATTTTGTCGTCACGACTTTTGAGGGCATCATGTTAGACTTTGTTATATATCAAGGGGCAGAAACAGATCTCTCAGATCGAGAGAAAGGTTAGGTCCAGTAGTAGTTCTAAAATTGAAGGAGTTATTACCTCCACACAGTGTAATTTACTTTGATAGGTATTTCACTACAGTTGCGTTGATGGGAAATCTCTTCCAAGAAAATGTTCATGCAACAGGGACGATAGTGACTGACCGCCTTAGACGGTTCCCTTTCTGTCCAGAAAGATATCTGAATCGTGGAGATTTGAGGAACTTCTCTTTCCGATGGTAAACTTGTAGTTGTAAAATTGATAGATAATACATGTACAACTTTACTATCTTCCATAGTAAGTGACTCACTAGTTGGAGAAGTGAAACGTTGGAATAAAAAATGAGCATGTTTTAGTCAACATCTCATGCCCTGCAGTAGTTACAAAATACAATCAAAATAAGTGCTAAGCTAATTTATTTCAGCACTGCGCTTAATACCTGTTCGGATTGTACGCTAAGGTTTAAGGGAAGAGTAAGGATATTTTATATGGTCTACTTACATTTGCGTGGAGAGAGAGTGGAAAATATATTTGAAAAAAATAACCTCAGAACACCCAACCAAGACTCGAACCTTGATTTTCCCCGTTATCGGCAGTATAGTCAACTGCAAGATTAGCGCGTTAGACCACGAGTGTCAAAATCACTTATACCTAATGGGGTTTGAAACCCTTATACTCCGCCACAGTCCAACACAACGGTGCTCGTTTGACCATGTGACCACCGATACGGATTACTTGTTTTAAGAATCAATACTAGACCCAAGTCACATAGTTCTTATTGCCATAAGATTTATACGTATAATATAATATCATCATAATAGGCTATTTTATAGTAAATTAGACTAATCATTTAGTACACGATAAAAATCTTTCATACAAACTAGAATCATACTAAATTTTCTATAAAGTAATGTTGATTACTCACTGTTAATACAAGAATTGTCCTTTAATTTCTAGTGGAATATAATGGGATAGCTTCTAGTATATTGTCAATATGAAATATTGTTTAGTTATTATCTATTCATTTGAAGTTTCTGCGGAAACATATAAAGGTCACATCAACAATGTATTAAATATAAGATTTGAATATTTTAATATATTAGTGTTCTATTGTTGCTACCATTTTACAGCCAGTGTCACAGAAACAATAGGGTTATACGTGGCCACATTGAACCCACAGCAATGTTAACATTTGTGAAACAAATATGATTTCCATCCCACCCCCCCCCACAAAAAAAATCTAGTATAAAACTATTCCCTTGCCTTGGCAGAGATGGTGGTGGTGTCATTTCCATCTTGAAGTTGTGATATAGTCCTTGTTGACCATATGATTGCTGTTTCCTTTATTATAATTAAACTCCATCAATTTTGATACAGTAAATGTTACCTTCTTGTCACGTGAAACATTGCGACCAAGATAGGTCCACTAATTTCTTAACTGAGATAAAAAATAATTATTTTATGCTGTAACCTGGTGCTATAGATAATGTTATATTTCAATGAAAATTACACTCGAATAAATACATGCAATTCAAAAAAATGTACGAAACAAAATAGTCAACACATACCCAAAATTTTCTCAGTCGTCTTGGAACTCACTAACAGAGGTTTGGATAGATACGGTATCTGAGACGAGAGCTGTACCTTTTAAGATAGCATATTATGTACGTACATTTAACTCAAACCCACAAAAAAAAAGTGGAATGGTCCTGTTTCAGAAATAACTGATTCATACTTATAGTATGTTAAAGAAAAATATTTTTTAATATATAAGCAGTTTAAAAGTGGAAACATAATATTGATACTAATTACTCGTATGTAATAACACTACTATTTTTATACCCTGACAATTTGATTTAAGTCATTTTGTAGACCACAATATCGTTATTAAAAGTTAGTTTGGTTTCTTAAGCTTAACTCCAACCACTAATTTTATTAATGGGTCTAAATTGATCATTGCAAATATTGATTTGGAATGTCAATTTCATGAAATTTCTGGTTTTCACAACCGATTTAAGATATTCTGTCTCACGACAGGTCCATTCCTTTTGTCAGTGAACTTAGACCGTCAATTCAACCTGTACTCTGCATCTTCCTTCAACTCCCAGAATTATCTTCTTTATCTCAAGTCAACCAATATATGAATATTCTTTTTATCTAAGCATTTCTTTCCTTCAACCTTTACTTCTATGATGTCGTGCATAAGAAAGTTCTTCCAAGGATGTGTCAAATCCAGTTTGCTTTGCAAAAAATCATATCTGAGGACAAGGATCTGGTTTTTTTTTGCCACTTCACTACACGTTTCCATTTGTTTTTCAAATTTGTAAACAATTTTACAATTTATTATTTTTGGAGAATTAATATATTTCTTCAATGTTTGTCGGCGAATAGCTACTCAAGCCAAGCTGATAACAAGTGAGGAGTAGGTCTCATTCGGAATGAAATAAAAGAAGTGATATATTCATTTAGACACGTGATTCCACTAGATATATTCATTTGGACAGAGCTGATCCCACACAACGAGAGGAAGCTTGCGCTCAGGCTATTTGTAAAAAAATATGTATTTACTTATAAACTAATGCGAGGCTCGATTTTAACAAATGGAAGATAATATTTTAACTCTGTCGTTAACAGTTTTAATATTAATCTATTCATATTTTCCACTTTTATTTTAAACATATTTATCCATAGTTCATCACCAACCCTTTTACCTTTGGTATATTGTATTAATATTCTCCCTGGACTTGGAGAAGAGAACATTTCTTGAATTTGGTTCTAGAAGAAGGAACTAGGAATATGGTTTGAATAAGATTAGGGTCTGCTTTTTTTGGTATCTTTAAAACATAGAACCAAACCTGTGTTGTTTCTTAATAAAATTTGTTTAAAATATCAAGTCCAGTTAAAAAGTGGGATATGAGTGCATCAATAGAAATGTGAGAGTCTGATGAAAAACTAGAGATTATTGATGTCCAGAAATTGTGGAGTACGTGAAATTAAGAAGAATAAACAAATCTACTATATTTTACTTATTTCAACTTTAACATATTTTTTCTTAAACTTTATTATTGTTATTATTATTATTATTATTATTATTATTATTTTTATTTAGCACTGCGTCTTACTACCCGTTCGGGTTATACGCTTTAAGTACTAATTAAGCTAATGGATTAGGATTTGGGAAGGTTTAATTAGAGGAAGTGAGCCCACATTTGCGTGGAGGGAGAGTGGAAAACCATTTAGGAAAAACCACCCCAGTTCACCCGACCGAGATTTGAGTCTCGATCTCCCCATCCTTAGTAGTAATCTCAACACGACTAGCGCGTTAGCCAACTACGCCACCAAGGGTCTTAAACTATAGATTATTATATATAATATAGTATAATCTTACAGATTAACAGAAAAACAAACAAACCATATTTGTGATTAGAAAGTGCCGTTACACATGATAGGTATTTTATCGCTTAATGGTTTTGTCGCACGAACTATATCCGGTGAGATACATTGGTTTAAATGGGAGTGTTTACACAAGGAGAGAAATACTCGCGTGGTAGGAATTCCCTCGCCACCGGTACGGAACAGCAGCTTGTATCCTACAATACGTCAAAAGCACATGTGAACATGGGAATCAAGGCGTATTTTCCCTCTCGTCAGAATTTATCGCATGATAAAATACCTCTCGTGTGAAACGGCACAAAAGGACGCCCATAGGTAGGATTGGGATGTGGAAATATTCACTTAGTGATATAAAAACCACATAAGGTTGCAATGATAGTTTTTTTCACCTAGTACAATTAATTCAGTGATTCATTTTATTTAGATTGTTCCAGGTTGTGTTTTATATATTCTCTCTACTTCTTATATTATTTTTGATCATACCATGGCAAGTAGTATAGCTATCAAACAATTAAATGGCATCAGTAGAAGTTCCCGAGCACACCTAGTAGTCTCTTGTATTAAAGGTCACCGTGTCACCATCAGAGATAGTTGAGGAAAAAGTGAATTATTTTATATTTTTGTAAGTGTAATCCCCAGGAGTGCTGCCCAACTAATATATACTTCAAACCCCACACACGCAAAATTTACTATATATTATATTATAGTCTATTTAGGTAGTTTTAAGAATCATCTTTGTTAGCCAGTGTTTAATATTTAATTAAAAGAAATAAGGTCAAATATTTCCAACTAATAGCACAGCCAGGTAAAGAGGATCCTGACTTACTCGTCCAGTAAGTGTTGCTGGAATGGGCTGACACATTGACACTTGATATATTTTCCAATATAGCCTCATCCTATCGTCACTTATTTAAATTCCCTGTCAAAATAATATGGACTCAAAAAAGTTTGTAATGCTCTTTGTAGACTGACCTTAAATGGTAAATAGAGTGTTTATTAGATGAGATAATTTTCAAAGCAATCAAAACTTAAGGGTAGACAGATTAAATTGCCCTTTGATAACAATTTATTAATTATATTAACTACATTATCGATAAAATAAATGTGCTATTGTGAAACAAGCCGGCAGGTCAATTTTCCATTAAAATTGTCAAGACATCTCTAGGGTGTAGAAAAAATACAACACCTAATATACATGGTAGAAATATACAGAATTGAAAATATATTATTTTAAAAACACATAAGTTAAGAGCGTCAGTCAGAAGCGAAATTTCATTTTCACATTTAGCTTAATTACATATTATTTTGAAAAATATTGTAATAAAACCAATACGCACATGTGTAAAATACTATGCTGTCTATAAAATAACGTCAAAATATATAATTTCAGTCTTTAAAGTAAGACTATATTACCAAGAACAAAATGTTTTTAGTAAATATTAATACCATAACACACTATAATAAAACATTAAAACTATAAATAGAAATTTAATTATTGATATTGATATATCTATTATGTTTTAATGTTATTTTATAGGTGTTGGTATTATATCAAAACTAAGAGATGAACATCACATGACTTGACGTATTAATTAGTGAAAGTATAACTGTTAACTTTTCTAGCTGTATAATAAGATTCTTGCTATCATAAATAGATTATAACAGATAATGACACATATTACAAGTAAACCTCTTGTGCCGAAAGTGGAAAATTTGACACACACCTAATAAAAAAATTCAGTGTAAAAGAACCACAAAGGAACAAATTCTATGTTTGAAAATATACCTTCAAAAATAGTGGAAAGAAGGTAGAAAATCGGCAAACCTAGGAAGAAGGGGTAAGAAAAACTCTAGAATATATCAAGTAACGACATAATAACAAAACTGAGTCAAACTGTCAGCGCCTTCAGTCGAGAAGAAATGGAACTAGAGGATGGGAACACGACTGTTTACTTACCATGGATATATTTTAAGGGAGGGCATGTCAGTAATATGTTGACATCGACGGGTGTGGGGATTGGAAAACATTTGGAAAAGGTGAAAACAAGAAAAGTGGGAGACGTTAGGGGTTGGAGAAGAGAAAGATGGAGAAAGTGACGTGACATTTTAGATATTCACAATCAGGATTTCTTATATTAACTTTTAACTATATACTTGCTTTCTTTTTCTAAAAGGAAAGTGCTAAGTTTATAAATCGTACTTTCTTTTATCTCGGAAAGTTTTGCTTATCGAAACCCTCCAGTTTTGATCGTGCCAAGTTAAGATGTACAGTACATATTTTAAAATACAAAATTTAATGGTATAGTTAGCTCAAAGTTAACCAAGTGTTGACGCGGAACATCGAGATTCTGATCGTATCACAAGGTGGTTATCCACATTGAATTCTTACACTTTCTCTCTCTCCATGCAAATGTGGATACACTTCTCCTAAATTCAGCCTTCCTTATCCTAAACCCACTTACGAAATAATTACATAATTGTATAACCTGAACGGCTAAAAAAAATCTTATTATTTAGATCAACAACAATATTTTTATTCCATATCTAAGTGCACGTTGAGGATATCCACATGCATTAACTGTACTATCGGCGGAGGGATGAGAAAGGTATAATTTTAGAGATATACCCACAGCTGCATTGAGGTAGATCGGTAAACACTTAGGACCCTCATGAAACCCTTTGAAATTTGAACCATAATTTCTCCATCCCCAGAAATGCAGTCTAATGCGATAGTCACGCCTTAGACCTTGCGACCACCGATTTAGATATATTATTATATGTGAACTAAACTAAACAATATCTGAAATAATGATAGTGTTAAAGTAAGTATTCCAATAAATTCGAAGAAAGAATTGGAAATAGAATGTGGAAAAGCACCTCCAATATAAACACCTTGGATTCGAACCTGAAAATGTCCATTATTGGTAAGTCTAAACCATCGAAAGACTGACGCGTTAGCTCATACTATATCCATTGAAGGTAGCGTTTATCTGGGTAAAATGTTTAAAAAATAGTTGGGGTTACAATTTTTCGGGGGGTGGGGGTTGGTCCATTCATTGTAACTGGTAAGATCCAAGTCAAACACGCTGGCGTGCATTTACCTAACCCCATTATACATATCGTTGGTTGTGTTGTCTGTGGCGTCACTCTCGTAATAGACTGGATTAACGCTGTTAAACGTAGCATTAACATAATCTGTTTTATTGGTTGATTATTATACCTATTCGTCCAACTACAATGAAGTGCTTTGGGATGTGTGTGTGTGTGTGTGTATATATATATATATATATATAATATATATTCTCTATCAGCGTGTAGTCTTACTATTTGTTCAATTTATGTGTATACTGTTTACGTGATAGTTACTCTAATCTGGTAGTGATGAAGGAAGCATTGTATATATAATCTACCTGTAGCCGCGTGGAAATACAGTGAGAAAACCTCTACGAAAAAAAACCCAAAGTAGACCCAACCGGGATTCGAGACCCAATCTCCCCCTCAAAAGCAGACCTGTCTGACAGGGAAGCGGGTCTTGTAAAATAAAATATATATTATGAAGGTGACTTCTATATAATCCCCGAAATTATACTTTAGCTTAAAATCTAATCTAAGCAGTAAAATAAAACATTGATCCCAATAAAAGCACCCACCTCGGTGGCGTAGTTGACAAACGCGCTAGTCGTGTTGAGCTCGACTGCTGAGGATGGGTATATCGAGGTTCGAATCTCGGTCGGGTGAACTGGGGGTGGTTTTTCCTAAATTGTTATCCACTCTCCATCCACGCAAATGCGGGTTCACTTCCTCTAATTCAACCTTCCAAATTCCTAATCCATTAGCGTAATTAGTACTTAAAGCGTATAACCCGAACGGGTAGTAAGACGCGGTGCTAAAAAAAATTAAAAGAACCTGATATGCCTTTATTTCTTCTATGAAGTTAGATATAAAAGCAAGTAGGAAGATGAATTCAACTAGAGAGAACAAATTACACACTAAGGGCAAGTTTCATTGCCAGACTAAATACAGGACTACACCTACCTAGAACAGAGTGGCATGAGTAGGTTTCATACATGAAACTGGCAACACCATTCGAGTTTAGGTAGGTGTAGTCCTGTATTTAGTATAGCGCTGCACTTGAGACGTGCTAAGCCTGAATATGAAACCGGCCGCAAGAATACATTTAGATTTGATCCATAAATGTATCCATGAATTGCCAACTAGTATATTCGTAATATGTTTCGTGTCTTTTTTAACTGCTCTGTTAGATATTAGAAAATAAATATCAAACGTTGATGTCATCTCTATTGGCCGTGGTGTTGTCGCACTAACTCCTTCCTTTACACAATATATACATTTTTATTTACAGATAGAACACCTTACAACAATTTTAGAAAATACAAACATATATTTCTGTCGTCTACAAAAATACAATTTAAACATTTTATGGTGTTATTAAAGTTATTGATAATATCGATCTAGAGTGGCCTCTGCAGATAGCATAAATATCCTGTGAGCTTTTAATGAACACAATATTTTGTTTGATCCTTTATGTACACACAATATACTAAGTACATAGTGGACTACTGTAGAATACTATAATTGGCCTTGTATATAGTAATGAAACTAGGTCATATTAAGAATATATTTATAGATATAGTGTTTACCACCCATGTTCACAATTAATGAAATGGTGCATTATTAATTATTTGTACTTTTATTTAGGCATCTTAACACACGGGTTAGTGAATTTGCCCTCAATATTATACTTTATTAAAATATTCACCTATACTATATTTAACAACGAATCTCTAGTAAAGGTTACTTTATTACTAGTTTGGTGCAAGGAAATGAAATGGTTTAGCTTAGTCCCTAGCAAGTAGGAGAACTTCATATAGCTTATCTGAAGAGAGAGGAAAATAACTTATAGAGAACCGAAAGATATTTTGATGCAGTTGTTCAGTATTAAACTTTGTCCATCCAAGTTCTAGTATTTAATATCCTAGAATGAATACAGTTACTTTTAAGTTTTCTTTTTAAAACATTATACAGTTTAATAAAGCGTGGGATCTTCTGATTAGGGAGTGACAGAAAATCATTCCTATTACACCTTATAGATATTCTATTGAAGTCGTCTGAGTGGGACTCGAAAAAAGAAATGGTCAATATTCTCACAAGTCTGAGACTAAGAATATTACAAAATCTTAAAAGAAGGTTTGGTAATGTCAAAGGCAAAATCTAATTTCAAGCTTATCATGTAATAACATAAGTTTAGCATAAAATAGCCCTTAATCACCCCTCAAGCCACCTGGAAACCTCTTTGTAGAATATTGTCAACAAAATCGTCCTCACGTATGTCCCTTCCAACTGAAAGATTCATTAGCATTTCCTTTGATATTTGAGGGTGTTTACCCTTACTTCAACACAAGTTATAAAGAGACGAACAAAGGTGCCTCTCCCATATGTAAATGTCCTATTCTTGGTCATAATATGCCTAAAAGGAGACATAATGTGATTTATTTCCGTGTATACGATTACCAATGGCTCTTTTTTATATAACAAAGTTATCAAGTGAAGCAAGCCCTAGTGGGTTAATTTATTATCACCTCAACCTTTAGATTCTCTTTGTCTTGACTGAAATTCAAATCATGTTATATTCATGCCCTAAGTCTTTACACAAACATCTTCCTTTCCCGCCCGAGATTTTTTATAGTACAGGCATTAACACTGTAGGCCCAATATCATGTATGGTAAGATAAATACGATTACAGTTTAATGAACTGTTAAAAATTAGGATTTTGAATAGATTACAAATTAGATGAATGAAATGTAATGTTTTAACGGTGGGGTTGAAACATTAGACAGCGTATGATAACTAGCACTTCAGCGAAAAGTAAATATTCGCTAGCTAAATAAAAGCTAACTACTTAGTGAACTCTTTCATTTTGAAGATAATTTACTCAGATGAGTTCACTGGACGATATTCAAACCTCGAACATTGTCCATCACTTTCCTCAGTATAGATCGTCTATGGTTCCACTGGACGTAGTCAAACTCAGAACATTGTCCACACTTCTCAGTATAGATCGTCTATGTTCCACTGACGATATTCAAACCTCAGAACATTGTCATCACTTTCCTCAGTATAGATCGTCTAATGGTTCACTGGACGTTAGTCAAACTCAGAACATGTCATCACTTTCCTCAGTATAGATCGTCTAATGGTTCCACTGGACGATATTCAAACCTCAGAACATTGTCCATCACTTTCCTCAGTATAGATCGTCTAATGGTTCCACTGGACGTTAGTCAAACCTCAGAACATTGTCCATCACTTTCCTCAGTATAGATCGTCTAATGGTTCCACTGGACGATATTCAAACCTCAGAACATTGTCCATCACTTTCCTCAGTATAGATCGTCTAATGGTTCCACTGGACGTTAGTCAAACCTCAGAACATTGTCCATCACTTTCCTCAGTATAGATCGTCTAATGGTTCCACTGGACGATATTCAAACCTCAGAACATTGTCCATCACTTTCCTCAGTATAGATCGTCTAATGGTTCCACTGACGTTAGTCAAACCTCAGAACATTGTCCATCACTTTCCTCAGTATAGATCGTCTAATGGTTCCACTGGACGTTAGTCAAACCTCAGAACATTGTCCATCACTTTCCTCAGTATAGATCGTCTAATGGTTCCACTGGACGATATTCAAACCTCAGAACATTGTCCATCACTTTCCTCAGCATAGATCGTCTAATGGTTCCACTGGACGATATTCAAACCTCAGAACCTTATTCATTACTTTCCTCAGTATAGATCGTCTAATGGTTCCACTGGACGATATTCAAACCTCAGAACATTGTCCATCACTTTCCTCAGCATAGATCGTCTAATGGTTCCACTGGACGATATTCAAACCTCAGAACCTTATTCATTACTTTCCTCAGTATAGATCGTCTAATGGTTCCACTGGACGATATTCAAACCTCAGAACATTGTCCATCACTTTCCTCAGTATAGCTCGTCTAATGGTTCCACTGGACGATATTCAAACCTCAGAACCTTATTCATTACTTTCCTCAGTATAGATCGTCTAATGGTTCCACTGGACGATATTCAAACCTCAGAACCTTATTCATTACTTTCCTCAGTATAGATCGTCTAATGGTTTCCGCCCCACCTGTGTATCTAATATTATAGAAGCAATTACATTTTGAAGGAAATCGAACCCGGAACCTTTGGTACACTAGAAAAATGCACTAGTAACTGAGAATTGTTTAATAATAATAATAGTAATAATAATAATAGTTCAATCTGCCATATTTGGGGAAATGCACTAAATGGCAATGGATAACTAAACTGGAAACACATTGTTCTAATAACAAATCTAGATGATAATTTGTAAAGTTATTTATATTCATGGCATATTGAAGAGTGTCATGGTAAAATAAATACATTTTTCATCATGGTGAAAGGCAATAGTCTACTTTGAAATTCATTTTAGTTAAAAAAAAATCATAGATTAATCATGGACAATTGGTTGATTTTAAGGATCCTAGATAAATATAAATATTATTCTTTTTAATTCAATTCAATTTTATTTCTTATTTAATATAAGTATGCTGTGTCACATGCAAAAAAGTATTGATTTACATGCATGCATTTACACATGTTCACTGTGTAGATCTTAATCACAGTTAAAACATTAATATTGCATTATTTTCTTTAAAGAAGATAACAGATTGATAAGCGTCTATGTTTTATTTCAACCCTATTTACTATGCACAAATAAAGCACATAAATTCACACCAGCACCCTCTTTCACTTTCCATGCATCCCTTAGTCACAACCATATAAATTTAAATCAACTATACAGTATTTTTAATTTAGGGTGTAGAGTAGAGGAAAAAAGAAGGGGAAATGTAAAATTAACTTCTCTGATACCGACAACCATCACTGACAAAAAAAAAATCATCCTCTTTTTTAGCAGAATCAAAAACGTCTGTCACATTCAGTTTCCACAACCGTTGGTAAAGTGTGCAGACAAGTTAAAACGGAACGATTTCAACGGACGGATAGACAGACAAATGTAGATAGTCCATTTGGTACGGAGTCTTTGACCAATAAAACTCTACCACCATCACCATAATTCTTCTGTATGCAAATCAAGAAACAATTAAAAAGAACGGTTGACCAGTGCGAAGGTTAGAGAGATTTTCTTCCAAAGAGCCATAGAGGTCGGTTTTATAGAGCGAGCATCTGTGTCCATCAATCCTAAGAGTTATAGAGCAACAAATCCTTTCTTTCCCTTACTACTCCAGGGTAGTAAAAGAAAGGGGTGTTTGTTAGAAAAAGTATTCTATTGGGGTGAGATAAAAGGGATGTGAGTAAATTGAATACATTATAAGCTAGATTTTAAGGACAAAATATTGTGTAGCGTAATACTACCCTTTTCATCAATTTAACGAGCCTATTTGTTGGAACCATTTAAATGGTTGTTGTATCTCACTGCCAAAACAATAAATTTTTAAAATTACAAATATAGATTTACAACTAAATAATAAGTTTAAAATCGCCTTAGTGATCGTATGGTCTAAGGCGTCACTCTCGCAGTAGACTGGACTGCTGATTACGAGGAGATGGAGGTTTGATGCAATTAGGATTGTTTTTCCAAAATTGTTTTTCATTCTCCCTTTACGCAAGTGTGGGTATACTTCCCATTCATATAACCTTCCTCATCCCTGAAACCATTAGTGTAATTAGTCTATAGGCTTATAACCTAAACGGTTAGCTAAATGCGATGCTATAATAAAATAAATATTACGGACTTTGTCGCTCTATTTGTTAAAAGTGGAGATATTTACTCAAACTCTTAATATATGTGAAAAGAAATAATATACAATAGTATAAGTAAGCATGAATGTATAACGTGTTTTGAGTCCCTGGTTTAAATTTTATAATTTTATTTTTAAAGAATTAATGTCCTCATTTTTATGTTTGGAGCGATAAAAAAAGATCAATATTGGGTTCACAAGTGTCAAAACTACGTATTAAAGTTTCGACTTTCGGTTAAAGTTTTCGAAATTTTATTGGTGGGCTACACATATTATGGTCATTGCATTTTTATTAAATTCCTCATTTATAAATTTAAACCAATAAAAAAGGTAAATATTGATTATTGAGTTTAAAACGATTGAGATAAATTATTGCTGTACAAACATTTCCCCTGAGAAGTTAAAAAAAAAAAGAACATACACATTTTGAAAGACTTACTTCACTATATACGCTATGGAATAAGATAAATATTGCGTTGAAACTTAGTAGTATTTTTGTACAAATTAAGCTTACAAAATTGTGTAAATATATTTGCAAATATCTCAGAAACTGTTGTTTTATGAAGATATATTCCACTTAAAAGTTTTTTTATTTTTAATATTACTACAATTTGGAAATGATAAGTTCTCTCAAAGTTACAGAGATAAGGAAATTTCAGCTTCTGTAAAGTATCCTAAGCTTTCATGATAAAATAGAAATAGCCGGTTTATTTATAATCTTAATCAAAGCCTAGATACTAATTTTAATCAAAATCGTTAGAACAGATTTTGAGAAAATCGATCTTTTCTCTTTTCGCCTTTTATAAAACTACACTTAATTTTAAGTTTTAATAGGCACACGAACAGACGGCATTGCAAAGATCACTTTTTAGGATTCATGAGACGTCGAAATTCATCAACAATTCACGCTAGATTTTTTTTAACGGTGTGGCAATACCTTACATTTTGTGTCCGAATAATTAAAATATATAAATATTTGCGTATAGCTTGAAAGTTATTGGTTTTATAAAAATATGCTTCTTATAAGATATTTGTATTTCAAACTAGCTCACCCGACAGACGTCGTCCTGTCAAAAGCTATTGGACAGTGGCAGTCCCAAAAAATTATTTTTTTCTGGTCAAGTTCTGGTGATGGCGTCGCTTATAAAGTGCACATGTCGTTATGACATCTTTAGTTTTCAGTAATGGTCACCAAAACAGATAGGTTTGTGATACTATAAAGTCACAAATGTGTAATTTAAACAAAAAATAAATAAACGTATTTCAGAGTGATCACTTTATTAATTACTATCAAATAATTACATTGATATCAACAATAAATTTGCATAATGTTAATATACTTTTCTATGTATTTTTAATGTCATAATACAAAACAACAACTATTTACAAAATTCAGTTTTCTATTTCGTACACGTCAATACTTTAGTAATATTGTTACGATATTTTTTGTTTGATTACCTGGCGCGTTAACAAACAAAGATGATGGTTTTCCAACACGTGAACAGGCAACCTACAATTGGCCATGAGAGAAACATGGGTTTTCAAGAATAATGCTGAAAACACTCAATGACTGCCCTAGGATTTATTTATGGTCATAGCGAAAGCAAGCGCACTGGAAACTGCAGTCGTTTAAATTCAAATTTTGAAGATACGAATGTCAGTCGATCAATTGGTGATGCAGGGATAAAACTCATTCTATCATACGTTGCGTTGATTATAAATAAGTTTGTGCTAATACGAATACGTATGAATTTAGTATATTTGTATTCACGATTACCGAGTGTTGCTGTAAAAGATGTGTTTTGATATTTCGCACTTTATGATCACGATCCGGCTGAATTAATTCGAAAGATGTTAGTTGGTCAACCTATGTCAATCATCAGTCAGTTATCAAAATATCGATGGTGAATATTGATGACATTCAAATGGTTTATTTAGCATAACATGATTTGAATATGTCTCATTAACTAGCAATTTTTTTGATTTCACTGAAATAATTTATTGTTTTAAAACATGATTCATTGCATTTATACAATATAGCGATACAATTCTTCGCTAACCAATTTTAATTAACTTAAGGATTTATAATCTTGATGAAGATTGGGAACACCCTTCTTGCCAAATATATGGATATTGTGCATAGTAGTGTTTCATAAACCTGTAATATCATTTCCGGCAATGTAAAACAATCGACATGCTCAAATTCTCACTATAATGGACTCATCGATTGTTGTGCATTAACTCTTCATGTTGCCCACAGAGTTTTATATTGATACAATGTGATTATCAATCATATCATGTTTTGAACAATGTATCACTGCATTATGTTGATCGTAAAAGTTTGTAATTCTTCTACGTAGATTCTTCAAAACTGTTGGCACACGCAGACAATTCTTGTGATAAATTCAGGATTTTTATGCCATCTGACGCGACAACAGTGAACTCTACGTGAATTGTCTGTACGATAAAATACATGTTATTCTTTTGTTCAAAACTAAAATACATAACAGAAACATGGGATAATCGTTTTGTTATATTTACCTTTATAGTTGGCTAAATTGCTCCAAGATACTTTTTTGTGCCAAATGAGTCATTTGGACATTGTTATATTTGGATATTAGTAAGAATATGATGGAATCCGTTCTTTCTGAACAATGAGTACAGATAGGTTCTATTGTTAATATCAATGGCATAATTTTTACCTTGCCATGTTGCTGCAAAAACCAGCGGCTTCACTATTTGTATCAATGCTTGCAATGTAAGCAAACTGTAGTTAAATCCATAGAACCGTGGTAGCGACTGTGGCAATTGAAAATCGTAACTGAAAGCATTTTCAAACCACAAGATTATTTCTGATACGCCACAGGTTTGATGTGATCCAAACTTTCAATTACATTCCCTTCAGTTTTGTAGTCTGATTAATAAAATATCAGTTTCTACATTTTGGTTTTGACCAAATTGGTTCACCCACGCTAGGCATATCTTATTAGTCATAAATGAACACCCAATAAAAGCATCAACCAAGTAAATCGGAACTTTTTGCGTTGATAAGCTAATGATTAAAACTCTCATGGAAGATAACACGCATGTAATTGAGATACTGAAAAACTGTCAAGTCAAACGTATCATCGAAAGACATGTGCCAATCTACGATGCATTCAAGTAGTTTAATAATTTTAAGGTACATTAATAATTATGATTATGAATTAATTCAAATTTATTCTTTAGGATTATGGTTTGGTACACATTTTTTTATTTGACAAAACGAACATAAGTAATGAATGAAAAACATTTAGTGTTAGATATTCACTTAACATTATGTTCGATATCGTCTTTACGACCAGAAAAATCGATTCTCAATAAATTAGTCATATTGTATCCTCTAATTAAAGCTAGTCCATGTTTAACAATTGGAAAAAGAAAAGGGGTCTGTAAGACCACAGTGCCATTTACCAATTTTCTCTTTGAAGGATTTCGGACTCAACACATATTAGAAAAAAAAAAATAGCTGAATGTCACCTGTATCGATTGTCTACAAACATTAGCCATCATTTTGATGACTAGATAATATTGCATTAGTAATGTAATAATTTCATATCACAACAGTTTCGGGATATATAGAAATAGAATCTGTTAGACTGACCCTTAAGCAATTTCCAAATATTGAGTGCCATTTTTAATCACATATAATGTTTAGAATTAGTATTTAATAAATCATGTAGCCAATTTGGGTGAAATCGATTTATCTCTTTTTGCCCTCATTAAAAAACATTAATTTTAGGTAGATTGAACAATTCCTAAAATTCCTCGTGGCAGCCTATGAAAACCCTAGATAACATGTTTTATCCCGATTGGTAGAATAGCTTAGACTCTAGTCCGAGGTACAGACAGAAGGATAAACGGAAATTCAAAAAACAAATTTTTCGGATTCTGGAGGTCATGAAACGTCGAGATTCATCAAAATCTCGAGTTCAATTTCTTTGAAGATCACAATACTTTCTCTACCTATAAGATAACGAGAAATTAAAAATAACAGACTCACATATAGTAGTAGTAGTAGTAGTAGTAGTAGTAGTAGTAGTAGTAGTAGTAGTAGTAGTAGTAGTAGTAGTAGTAGTAGTTAGTATGTAGTAATAATAATAATAGTAGTAGTAGAAGTAATAGTAATAGTAGTAGTAGTAGTAGTAGTAGCAGTAGTCAAATAATATGCTTGAAACCAATGTCTAGAATTTATACCAAAATATGACTAACAGCCATCGGTATGTCACAATTTCCTTTGCAGGCAAGAAGAATTTAATTTTTCTTGGCATTCCCTGGTCCCCAAGGTTTTTATGTATGCCTGATTATAAACTTGCTATAATATGAAGTAAATATATATCTAAAGGAGTAAACGAGGAAAATGTATTAAAGTGAACCTCCCTTCACATTGCAATGTAATTGTGAAATTGTGTTATTAAAAGTTATTAATCATATAGTAATATAATATAATATTGAGTTATTGATCCTTCTGTGTATAATTTTCCCATTTATTTATCTATAGGACGTAGTCAATGAATATTTTTGAACATAAAAACACGAAAGAAAAGAACAAGTATTTATATTCTAGGGGTAAGGTGTCGGACTTCTATGCAGGCGGCCGGGGTTCAATCTTCGGTCCCGGCACAGATTTATCTGATTTACAAACCCTTCCTTCACCTCTGACAAGATATCTTGTGAATGTGGGGAATGCCAGGCCTCCACCGTGGTTCGGATTCCACGTTAAACTGTAGGTCCTCCATTTCATCTCGCAATCACCCTACCATTACACATTAGCGTAAGTGCGTATAACCCGAACGGGTAGTAAGACGCGGTGCTAATAGTAATATATATATATATATATATATATATATATATATATATATATATATATATATATACAAGTTAAGATTTCTAAGCACGTGACAAATATTTATTCTATTGTTAGTTATACAATATCATTAAATATTTATAGTACATCTATTATTTTAATCAGCATATTTATACGTTTATTTATTTAGAATAATAGTAAATTTAGATAAAATATTAATATTTTAATAAAAGCCTACTAAAATTTTGCAATGATATAATCTTAAATTGAAAATTGACAACTGTTTACGGGAATAAAACCCAAGATCTTTAGCTTATTAAGCCAATACTCCTATCTCTGAGTTGTTCAGGATTCGTCCCGTGTCAACAATAGTTCTTCACACATATATTAAGGCAGAGTTTGTGATGGATGTGTTGAAATCGTCAGATACATACGAATGACCAATTAAGATTTTCATTGCACGGTATTATTGGCAGCATAAAGCCCTACCGAGTCGTTATATGATAGTTCGTCATCTTATATGATCACTTATAATATGAGTGAAGAACTACCTTAAAACGGCAACACTCCTAAATAGTTCATGGTTATAGCATTGGCGTACTTAACAAAAAGTCCCAGGTTCGATTCCCATGACCATGTGTCATTTTTCAATTTAAGGAATATAATAATCAGATACGGCTAGAGTCGTAAATATCAATCATGATAGCGTGGATATTTAATATATTATTTACAAAGACAATTTTGTATCTCAAATAGTTGCGGAGATATGATCCAAATTTGAAATATTTTGCCTATGTTAACTTCCCTCAAAGTAGTTTTCTTGGGAAAATGAGAATTGCCATTTTGTTTGCAAAATATGAATATTTTATTTGGAATATATTTTTATAAAACCAAGAGTTTTTAAACCCACAAACAAAGCTGTATGCATTTAGTTGCTTATTAAAACATTGTATTATTATTATTAGATAGTCATTTAAATTTCTTGAATAAATAAATGATTAAAGTTGTGTATATTCTACTCAAACTATGTCAAAGTCTCTTTTCATTAACATTTCCATTTATAAAAAGTAAAAAGGGTACGACGCTATTGTGCACTAAAGAAGTTCTGTTTTCCTTCCATTTGCAATTTGATTTCCTTAGCAGCATCCCTTAGCGTGTCGCCTCGCTTTACGTCGCAATATACTTTAATCTTCTTTAGGTGTATTTTGATATGTTTACTTTTTTATCCTTCTTTCACTCTTTCATCGGAAATAGCTCAGAGGTAAAAGGGTATAGACTACATTTTAGAATATTAAATAGAATTAGAGAAAAAATACAACCCTGAAAACAAAACAAAAAAAACCTTTCTATGAGTACTAAAATTTATCATGGATATGAGATGACTATTATGTAAAATTATGAAAAATTCCCCAAATAAGGCACGTTCAAATTTAAATATTTAATGAAACCGGAAATAGTAAATATTTGATTAAAATAATATCCAAAATGAGCAAATTGAAAACTTAGTTCAGTAATTACATGAATGTGTATGCCTTTATTAAACGTTTCCAAAAAAATATTTTTAATACATATTTTAAATAAATATGATATATTAAATTAAAAAATTATAGAAATCTAATTTGATAGTTTTAAACGCTATATATCTAGACTTATTTCCAGAATCATTAATCACCAATTATTTTAAGGACTTTGGATATCTGTGACATCATGGCAGATAGAATGTCCCATGTTTGTGAGTTAATATTTTATTCAGTGAATTCTAAAGCTAAAACGTTGAAACAAAAAATATAAATTCTAAAATTATTCCTTTAGTTTCACAAAGTAATTATTTTTTATCTTTAAGTAATATTAATTTAAACGCATTTTTTTAAATCAAATTAATCATCTACATCTTAATCTATTTGGCTTGATCATGAAAACTGCCTGTAAGAGTTTTCATACCAAGATGAAGATTAAAACGTTTCGTTAGAGCATATGTTTGTCAAGGATGGGAAACAAAATAAACGTAATTTAGAAAGCAAATCAATGTTTTCAATGTGCAAATATTATAGTGTGTGTGTAAACTCGTTATAGGAAGAGGGGAAGTGTTATAAACTGATAAATAAGAGGCCTCTCAGGGTGAACTGCTAGTTTTCTTCCCTCTCTTTCTATTTCATAAAACAATGTCCAAGGGTGTAGTCAAGTTAAGCTGCAACCAACTTCGCAAAAAAGCTTTGATATCTCTAAGAAGTGTGGGTAATAGACGTATGAAACTCATATCGTCCGATCCCAATATTAATTTTTGTATGTTATTTTAAACGTTGTCCACAAAAAAGTTTAGCTATCAAGATAAAGATGTCTGTCACTATAAAATCAAAACAAATTTTAAAATGAAATACGCAGGATTTGAGTGAATTTCTATTACATTTATTATAATTACCATTACTTCAAATTATCTCAGATCACGAATTTTAAATAATAACAATTACAATAATATTTTCTGTGACATATTAAGTCATCAATAAAGTTACGTGCATATATTAGTAAGAGTTTATTTTGTCGAATATCAAATATTTTAATACCCTACGAATAAAATCTTTCTGTTACATATACCGAACACACATTTAAAAAATATAAAACCAAAATGGAAACCTTTAGTATTGTAGCTTACAAACAGTTTGTATAATTCCCTTAGACTTTGAAATGATCGCTTTGCACTGAACTTGTTTGGCTACAGGCGACGAAGCATCTTGCTACTAAAACCTTATAAGCTTATTATGAGATGTTGGGAATATTAACGTACCCATGAAAGAAAACTGTAAATTATATTAGGCTGTACAATGAAATATGTCCCTTTATTACTGCGGGCGTCATATTAAAAAACACAAACAAAACAACACTTTTCTTCGAATATGATATCAGAAATAATTGCCAAGCAATGTTTTAGTAAGAGATTTTTAATATGAACATTACACGTGGAAACAGCTATAATAAGATGTTTAATATTAACATTACACGTGGAAACAGCTATAATAAGATATTTATTATGAACATAACACGTGGAAACAGCTATAAAAAGATTTTTATTATGAACATTACACGTGGAAACACCTATAATAAGATTTTTATTATGAGCATTACACGTGGAAACAGCTATAATAAGATTTTTAATATTAACATTACACGTGGAAACAGCTATAATAAGATATTTATTATGAACATAACACGTGGAAACAGCTATAAAAAGATTTTTAATATGAACATTACATGTGGAAACAGATATAATAAGATTTTTAATATGAACATTACACGTGGAAACAGTTATAATAAGATTTTTAATATGAACAATACACGTGGAAACAGCTATAATAAGATTTTTAATATGAACAATACACGTGGAAACAGCTATAATAAGATTTTTAATATGAACATTACACGTGAAAACAGTTATAATAAGATTTTTAATATGAACAATACACGTGGAAACAGCTATAATAAGGTTTTTAATATGAACATTACACGTGGAAACAGCTATAATAAGATTTTTAATATGAACATTACACGTGTAAACAGCTATAATAAGATTTTTAATATGAACATTACACGTGGAAACAGCTATAATAAGATTTTTATTATGAACATTACACGTGGAAACAGCTATAATAAGATTTTTAATATGAACATTACACGTGGAAACAGCTATAATAAGATTTTTATTATGAACATAACACGTGGAACCAGCTATAAAAAGATTTTTAATATGAACATTACACGTGGAAACAGCTATAATAAGATTTTTAATATGAACATTACACGTGGAAACAGCTATAATAAGATTTTTAATATGAACATTACACGTGGAAACAGCTATAATAAGATTTTTAATATAAACATTACACGTGGAAACAGCTATAATAAGATTTTTAATATGAACATTACACGTGGAAACAGCTATAATAAGATTTTTTATATAAGATTAAGGAAATAACACAGTATTTTGATATTACTTTTTTTAGCACCACCAAGTCTGACTACCGGTTCCATTTAGACATTTATGTAATAAATACGCTTATGGTTTTAGGGATTAGGAATGTTATATTTCAAGGAAGTTTACCCTAATCTGCGTGGAGGGAGAGTGGAAAACCACCCTCCTTATATACTCCATTCACGGTAGGAATTACTCTCTGAAAAGTTTTTTTTCGTACCAATATCCTACTATATAATAGATTTCTGGTAGGGAAAAAGGCCTTTCAGAAAACAATTCCTACCGTGAACAGACTTTACTTGACCTAAATTAGAACCTTGATGTCCTTGTCATCGACAGTCTAGTCTACTGCGTAAGTAGCTCCTTAAAGCTACGTTTCCTTCTAGACGGCTGACGCAGGCGGCCGCTGTCAACGGCTCTGGACGGTCCTACTCCTCTAGCAGCTGTCCAACCGCAGCCGTCCGTCTGTTCTCATTTTCAAAGGTTTTTATTTTACATGGGTGATTCGAAAGTGTTGTTTACTTTGTTAGAAAATGAAAAGTTTGTGGAAACAGCTGCAAAACATCCTTTACTGTATGATTTAGAGAACCCTCTTTACAAGGAATGGTCGTTAAAGATAATGCATGGAAAGAAGTAGAAGACCAATAAGGAAGATCAGGTAAAGAAAGACAAAGAAAATGTATTTATAATAGTCTACATTTGTATCATGTTAAAAGTGTTAAAGTGTTAAAAATAATTATGTGAACATTATTGAACGGTATTACGCTAGTAAAATATTAACATTATTATGTTTATGTATTCCATGCGAGTCAACAGGGACAGCATAAGGTGAGCGTTACAATCATCCCATGTTTCGTTGTGACAAGGTTACAATGGTTTTAAATTAATTATATTAGATATTTATAATAATTTTCATTTACTGTAATTATATATAAGTATTTATTGGGAATAGTCTGGTCTCCTGACTTAATTAGCTTGACATAATATTTAACCCTGAGGAATATTGGAGTATTTCATAAATGAATCGCTCACATAAAATGCATCGAAGTTGGCGACTATGACAAGTGGCAAAACATTTTGAAATAGTCTTCCTTTAAAAAAATTGTATGCACATGAGCATTTCCCTCATCTAAACACAGTTGTAATATTTCGTCATCCTCAGTGTATTTTAGCATCAAATGAAGTAACAAATAATGGTTTTCACTTATTGGAACGAAACAATACTACTTTCACAGATCAATGATCGCACGCGACTGACGCATGGGAGAAAGCAGTACACGCGTCATGGGCTGCGTGCGGTGGCCGTCTCGAAGGAAACTTACAGTACCTTTAGAACAAGCAACCGAATCGGGTTTGATATTATTATTATTATTATTATTATTATTATTATTAGCACCGCGTCTTACTACCCGTTCGGGTTATACACACTTACGCTAATGTGTAATGGTAGAGTGATTGTGAGATGAAATGAAGGACCTACAGTTTACCGTGGAATCCGAACCACGGAGGAGGCCTGGCATTATGGTTTGATATTAATTGGTGGTGGGCCGACACCAACGTTCCTCGATTTCGACACCTTACTCGATACTATCGATTCATCTTCTCGTTACTCGATACCTTATTTGATACCATTCAACATGAAATTAAATACGAGGCAAATAGAATACGGAAACGGAAATAACCTTGAAAGTCATAAATGATATGACTGACGATAATAATTGCGGATGGACTAAAAAAACTTTGAAAATTTTTAACTCAAAGTTTTACTAACTAAAAAGCTTTTATGTTTTAAGTTTTAATCATTTCACAATATATAATAAATTAATTTAATAATTTTCTTAAGTGAAAATACATTTAGAATAAAAGCGATATTGGCGACACTAATTATAAAGACTATTGAAATTTAAGGTGACGATGCGTACAATAGTTAAGTCAATAAATAAAAAATTAATATTTCATAAATGAAAATCGACCTTGTGTCGACCGTGACAATGTTTATAAACTGCTAAGAAATGGCTTTTTTTATATCGAGTTTAGAGCTGAGCGAACAGAATAATAGTGTAGCATCACCCTTATTCTCCTGAGAATAAAGGCGGGTACACAAGATTTTCATTTAAATATAAAATACCAAAAACAAATAAACCATAATTGCAGAGGAGCCATTGGTCTGGTGAACTGGGGGTGGTTTTTCCTAAATGATTTTCCACTCTCCCTCCACGAAAATGCGGGTTCACTTCCTCTAATTCAACCTTCCCAATTCCTAAATCCATTTACGTAATTAGTACTTAAAGCGTATAACTCGAACGGTAAGTAAGACGCGGTGCTAAATATTATTACTGCAGACGAGCCAATAGGACCGTCATATGACAAATAGGCCGTACTCCGGCATATAGGTCATTCTGCTTCCATGAACCCACTTTACAAATATTATTTAGTGGACTCAAAATTTAGCTGAAATCAGTGTAGAGAACGGGACATATTTCATCCAATTAGATCCTATACCAGAGAAACTAAGCATTGACATAAGATTTTAAATAATTTATTTTGATAAACAGCAGATAAATGATATTATAATCTAAAAAGGTTATGAACATATGTGTATATTAGAAGAACAATACCAATTGTCTTTCTTAACAATCCCCCCAATTTGAAGGAAGAATATAAATATATATAATATAAAATATATTTGAAATATGACAACAATGGGTCTCACTAATCACCCAAAACTAACTATAAGTATATATTATTATTAGAAAAGTAATAACGATGGGTCTGCACAATCACCCTGATTTGAATACTAATATCAATACATATGTATATCAGTAGAAAATCTAATAACAACAGGCCTCAGCGACCATCCTCAATAGTATTAAAGCTTGTTTATAATAAATACAGTAATTGTATTTTCTCATCAACATAGATACACGTTAGCGCAAAAGGGGAATAGCCAACAACTTAAAGAGTAATAATCTAATTTACATCCAGATGTGTTCTAAGGTTTCTATTTTACCTAAATCTAACATTTACAAAACATTACATCTCATGCCTTACCAAGTAAGAAGTATAACAGACTATACCAAAAACGTGCGAACATTTAATCGTAGCAACATTTGCCGGATGGGCTATAATATTTATTATATATATATATATATATATATATATAATATATATAAAGCTAATACATTCAACAAACTGAATGACATCTCATGCCATACGGGATGTATATTATGTCCAATAATAGTCCTACTCAAAACTCAAAAGGAAATATCACAACCCTTTCACTGATATTAGTCCGAGAAAATGCAGCTAACACGTGAGTTCAAAAAAGGGGACTTCATTTTTATTTTGCCAACGTAACAAACTTGCTAACATAATTTACCATAATTAATCCAATCTATAAAAAAATCAAGGTTGCATACGTTATAAACACAAGTGACTGATATATAAGAAAATCAATAGGGTATCTGAGTATTGATCAATGAACTATTGTTCAAAATTTCAGTATAAAATATTTCACTGAAATGAAAAATCATATGCTTGAAATTAGTGAGTTTGTTTTTTCTCGAATTTTATTGAATAAGTTCCCCAAAATTACGTGCAGGTATTCAAAAATTCAATAGTAAAAGTAAGAGAGAATAACTATAAAACGGCCTGAGAAATTTTAGAATTTTTAATTAATAGTATGTTTTACAAATTTTGGGAACAATTTTAACCCAAACAGCGTTTCTTAGGAAGGAAAAACCCCCAAAAATTTCTTTAAACAATTGGAAATAAAAATTAAAGAGAAAAAAACCCCCCTTTTA
>JBCFYV010000935.1:12741559-12763498 GCA_039000515.1 Timema cristinae
CCGTCACCAGTAGAACAGATAAGATGAGACTAGAATTTTTAGTCACTCACTTTACCAACCTTATGGAGATAATTAACAGTCTTAGGGGTTTTCCTAAAGTAAATTCAAATATATTTAAATCTCTACAAGCCTCGCTGCACAATTATTGAAATCCTAGCACCCTATACATTAAGACAACCTGCTTAGGTTCATAAATACAATAAGCCATTATGATTAATATTTGAGTGGACATCAAAATGGCCATATGTCCGTGAAAAAGAAGAGAATTAGGAAAAAAAACCAAATGCATTTATAGTTTATACCATTTTTGTATGTTCTGATATTTCCTTCTTAATCTCAAATAGATCCAAGTTTTCAAAAAGCTTACCGATTAATCATAATAATCTAAACATTTCTTGAATATTTGTCAAAAGTGTCATGGAAAATGATAACATTTTCTCTTCATTTAAAAAGTATCTCATGAAAATGTTCTAATATGCTCATGACAAATATTCAAGTATTGTTGAATTTTTTTTTTGTTTTAGAAAATTAAACTTTACGTTTCTATTGAAGAAATTCTTGATTTATATTGCTAAAATAGATTTGTTAGAGATGATAAATGCAAACCTACTGCCCTTTTCTTGCGTCCACCTTCCAATTCCTACCACCGCATCTTACTAACCACTCGGGTTACACGTTGTTCACTTCCAACACGTTTTAAGTGTCAAAAGAAACAAAAAGTTTTAATTTTAATTAATATCAATAAGGGTTGAACACAGGCAAGGGTTGTTTGGGTAAAGTATAGGAGTGGAGAGCGGGCAGGGAGGCAATGTGAGGGTCTTGAGACTGGCCTCAAACACTTCATCGTGTGTTTTCCGTTGCATGTTAGAGATGTGGAACAGAAACTTTACCATTTAGGTAGATTTTTAATTATTAAAACTAGTAGTATTTGTGTAGTAGTAGTAGTAGTAGTAGTAGTAGTAGTAGTAGTAGTAGTAGTAGTAGTAGTAGTAGTAGTAGTAGTAGTAGTAGTAGTTGTTGTTGTTGTTGTAGAGAAACGAATTAATGTGAGTCTCTGTAGACCAGTTTTGTTGATACTTCTTTATTTCCACCACCAATAAATTAATTAAAATGATTTTAAGATTGGCCTGACTATTTGTTAACAAAATTTGTCATCCTCTCTCCAGCAAGTGCCCTCTATTCACACATTCCTCTTTATAAATCCACTCGTCTCTTGAAACACAAAGTTTTTCAAACTGTGCTCCCTCCGTAAGCCCTAGAGCTGGGGCAGAGTTATCCCAGGATTCAACAAGAAATTTGAGAATATGATGTATTTGATTTCCACATTATAAAATAGCATCATTGATTAAGATTGACGATTTTAATTCTTTTAAGAGACATTTGACAAAGTCATAGTGAAACAGGTGATGATTTACGTTTGTTTTATACTTAAATACTTGACAAATTCAAATGTTATTTATGAATGCTCATAAAATTAGTGTAGAGTTTTTTTTATGGAGTTTCCCGCATGTATTTTTACTGGTACTTAAAGCTATTTTGATCAAAATTTTGGGAACCTCCATTTTAAAACACATGTATGTATGTATGTATGTATGTATGTATGTATGTATGTATGTATGTATGTATGTATGTATGTATGTATGTATGTATGTATGTATGTATGTATGTATCTATGTATGTATGTATGTATGTATGTATGTATGTATGTATGTATGTATGTATGTATGTATGTATGTATGTATGTATGTATGTATGTATGTATGTATGTATGTATGTATGTATGTATGTATGTATGTATGTATGTATGTATGTATGTATGTATGTGTGTATGTATGTATGTATGTATATATATAATGTATATGATAGAGAAGTCAGGTTACATGGTCACACCAAGTGGATCTGGAGTGATTTTCCTCATTAGATGTATCGATGTTGTTTTCCCACTTCCTTGCCATGTCAATGAGTGTTGTTTTCCTCTAAAATACCCTCCCAATCCGTACCTTGATTAAGGTATTAGAAAACTCTGTTTTTAATGTATCAAAAGAAAATACGATGGTTTCCAAAGAATGATATATTGCAGTAATCAAACTGGTGTGGGGGTATAAAGGAAGGAGGTAATTTACAATTTTTAGCAACTGAATTTGCATGTTTGGGGATGAACACTTTCCGCACTGGTGGCATACATATATACAAAGATATATCTATATATGTGTGTCAAATCTACGCGAACAGAATGATTAGATAGTTTTAAACAGTATGAGGTCGAGTTTCATGAATATTTGGAAAAATAACAAGTAATGCACAAAGTGATTTTCATATGTAGTACTTTTCTTCCCAAACAGGGAACTCAGTCATACCCTCTGTGAGGGCTCTTCCCATGTCCCCATGAGATTAGGTATTTGTGATAGTGAATATCACGGGGTGAAGCAAATGAAAAACTTAACCAAACCCAAGGCTGATTAACCAAACCTGGTGGCCGTTGGGTAACTCCCCTTTCAGGAAAGGTATCCAAGGTACCAGCTGGGAATATAACCCGGGTCCCCTAAGCTCTTAGCCAGGTGTACTGACCACTAAACCACGAGGTTGGTTCTAAAATAGTGATTAACTAATATTCTAAAACCCTCCTAATATTACACTATAATAAACTCCATGACATCACCCCACAAGTGATATATATCGACCGAGGGTCACCGTATGTTGTCGATGACGTTGCCAACACTAGCGGGTAAAGGGTTTAATGTAGTCAGCACAACGAACCCTTAGGCCTCTAATCTCAGTTTTCTAAACCAGATCTGGTATTTATTTATTCAAATAGCTCCTCATTTGTCCTCAAGAGGCTGAGTTTGACCCCGTTCTAGTACTACTGTTTCACATAAAATCTGAAAGTGCTGGGGATCGAACCCAGTAAGGCTATTTTTATTTATTATCACGTCTTACTACATGTTCAAGTTGTTTGTAAAAGGTGACCTTACCTTGCTTGGTTCCAACATGGTGCTTCTTGTCTTATAGAACCTTATTTTAATATACTCGTATATCCGACCCTTAATATTAGTCTGCAGCATGTCTGTCTACTGAGCTGAGGGCCCCGGGTTCCATTTTTGGCACAAAGGAAAATTTATCATTGGAAAAAAATGGGTTTATACTTCCATAGTGATAAATTAATACCAGTGACTGGATGGTGTGATTGTCCTGGTGTTAAGTTAGAGTATAGAGCATATAAAGCTACGACAGGCCTAGCAAGCTGGTATTGGAAAATATATGGCCTGAATAAAAAACAAACCCAGACCAAAGGCTGGAAACAATAATGAGCTTAAAGTAAAGGTTAATATATAATATGTGTATATGCTGTTATATATATATATATAACAATCTCCCCTGCTTGGAACCTTCCCCCCCCTGCAGCCTATTAACATTTTTGGTCTAAATACAATTGTTCTGGCTTATCGACTAAGTTTCAAAGGGGAATATATATCTTATTATTTTAGACCCCTGATACATTATTGTTTTCCGTATTTACGCCGTAGTTGTCCTCGGTGTACCATACTTCTGTGGACACCTTTATGGATTACCAAGTACACGACACCTATCCTTTTCTCCACTGTATAGGGTCCTTTCCACTAGGGGGAGAAACTTGCGTGGAATCCATCGGCAGCATTGGAAAGGTGTTGGGTCTTTACAAGGACCTGATCACGACGTTTGAACTGGGTAAGCTTCTTCTCAGTGTTTAGTGTATAGTGATTTTGGTATTGTGCCTGGTGGCACCACGCTTTTTCATCTCTTTGTGTGGCTCCGCGGATGGGATGATCCATGTTATTATGTTCTTCCATGGTGGTTTGCTCTTGGTGGTCTGGTAATCTTCATTCTTCAGGTAGGTGCAAAGTATTCCCAAATAAATATTAGCTTGGGGACATGCCTGTGGCTTCGTTTATCCTACAGCACAGATTGAACAATGTCTGAGGCAGTAGTAGGTCCAATTTACGATGGTTTTATGAAATGTGTAGTCTGATACCTTTATTTATTTCGTGACTCCTCCTCTCCATTGGGTTGGCCTGGGGGTGATGTACTAGCGTGATCCAGGGGTCTACATCCCACCTTTGACATGCGTTGGTCCAGGTATGACTGTGGAACTGCCTTCCATTATCTGATATTATTACTTTAGAATACCCCATATGGGTAATACCTGTTATTTGAGGGTCTGGATTATTACTGAGGTTTCAGAATTGGTGAGAGGATAAACCTCGATCCAGTGAGAGGATAGGTCCCTGATCAGGATAATAAAATGTTTGCACTGGCTCGTTCGTGGGTATGGCCTCATGAGGTCGGGTGCAATAATTTCCCACGGTTCATTTGGTTTCAGGGGTCGGAGAGGACTCTTTGTCCTGGGGTGATCTGGTCTTCCGGCAGGCTCAAAGTAAGCAGGATTTAAGGTGCGATGTCACGTTTTGTCACAGTCCTGCCCATATGTAACGTTGTGAGATGGCTCGGTGTGTTTCATCCTCCTCAGGGTGACCTGCCATATTGTGGCCGTAGTACTGGTAGGGCACTCACGGAGCACTAGCAGTCGCCAAGGGCTGCTGATAGTGGTTTGGCGCAAGACCTGTGCATTCTTAAGGTGATGAGTGTTTACAAACTGGACATCCCTCGGCTTGGTAGGAGGGTGTCCGGTGAATGTCTACCATCGTGTCCTTATCTTCTGGCATTCATCATCCCTTATTTGAGCTTTCACAATGTCCTCATATAACGGCCCTTGTTATACCTCGAGGGTCTGGAGGGCTGAAGTTTCTTAGGTCTCAGGTTGGTTCCTCAAAGTTGGGATTATCCATTCCACCCACAGTTTTTGGACCCTTTGAGTTCGGGTCTTGGGTAGTTAGATAGGGCATCGGGAAGCTGGTTTATTTTCCCTGGGCAGTGTTCTATTGTGAAGGTAAGCTCCTGTGGTAGTAAAACCCATCTTGAAAGATTGGTCCTTTGGTCCTGCATGGAGTAGAGTCAGGCCAGAGCTTGGTTTTTGGGCCGTAGAACAAAGGGCTGGTCCTCTAGGTAGTGTCGATACCATTTAGTTGCCCATACCAGGGCGAGGCACTCTTGCTCATTGCTGTGTTAGCGCTGTTCGGCTGGTGCAAGTTTTGCACTGGTGTGACTAATTATATGTGGTCTCCCATCCAGGTTATCTCGATAAAGGACTGCTCCAAGCCCGATACCACTGGAATTTGTTTTCAGTATTTATGGTTGGTCAAATCTTGGTCTCCAGAAGGGTCGAAGCTAACAAAACTTGATCTTGAGATTGTGTAAGGCTTCTTTTGTTTCCCTGGTTCATTTCCAGTGGGTGTTGGCCTTCAATAGATTTGTCAGGGGAGCAGCGAGTTCAGTTATCTTAGGTAGGAACTCCCGTAGCCAATTGAAGAGTTCAGGGAATTTCTGTAATTGTTGACGATTATTAGGTGTAGGCGCGTGAGTAATGGTTGTGATTGTTTGGGGCTGTGGAACTTTACCCTCAGAGGTTACGAGGTTTCCAAGATATTCCAAGGTGTTTTTACCAAAGTGGCACTTGTTTAGGGTACAGTTAGGCTGGTGAAGGTCTAATAGCTCCAGGACCACAGCTAAGTTAGTCAAATGTTCTTCCCACGACCTTGAATAAATGATGATATCATCTAAATATGTGAATCAAAAACTCCCCATATAGCCTTGAAGGTCCTCCTGCCTCATGAGCCTTTGTAATGTACTTGGGGTATTCTTGAGCCCAAACGGCATGACAGTAAATTGCAGGGTTTCTCCGTCAAATGTGGTGAAAGTCGTAGGTGGTTTGGAGTCTGGATTCAACGGGATTTGCCAGTACCTGGATTTCATGTCTGAGATGGTGAATATCTTGGCATCTCTAATATCTCGTAGTGTGTCATGAAGATTCCCGTGGGTTGTGGTGTGTCAACCGTGGCTTCGTTAATTCTCCTGTAATCGATAGAAAAGCGTGGAGTCATATCCTTCTTTTCATCGATGACGATTGAAGAGTTGTATTCGGACCAGCTGGGTTCCACGATGACTTGTTCTTTCATTTCTCGTAATTGATTATTGATTATGGCAACCGGGTGGGGGAGTGGTGGTATTACTTGCTGAATATCCGTTCAGTGGTTTTCAGGGTAAAGCGTTGAGTGGCAATTCGGGTTCAAAGAAGGGGTCCTTGAGCTGCGAATAACATCTTGTGTGTGTTCAAGAAGTCCATCAGTTAACGGCGTGGGAAGAGGGGACGTCGTTGTGGACATCTTCTAGAGTGATGGGTGGCATTCCATCATTAGGCCCTTCTGTCCAGCTCAGTGTGCATCGCTAGTGTACTCCAAAATGTATCTTCTGAAATTCATAGTCCAGGTCGAATTTCTGTTTTACTAGCCATGGCTTCCCAAGTACCAGTGGCTTCCTCAAAACATGGTTTCTACTAGGATTCTAGGCATAGGGGTGAAGGAGTTGTGGTTGATCACCGAGATAACTGTTGGTACCCATTGTCCTGACACGTTGGGGTAGGGCACGGATCCCCTCCAGTTGATCTCATCCCTGACGACCTCTTTCTTGAACGCGGCGTCTTAAGATAGGACAGTCCCAATGGAAGTGGTACTCGGGGCAGTGGTGGCATCTAGGTGTTAAGAATTGCTGAATAGGAGGGTTCCAGTTGATCCTTGGAGGTGGTGAGCGTGAATGTTGTTTCGGATGGTCCTTCTCAATTAGTGTGGTTTTATCTACCAGTTCTTCAAAGTTGGATGGTGGAGGGTTGAGTAAGAAAGATCTTATTCCTGGTTTTATGAGTTCAATGAGTATTAGAAAGACTTCGTTCGGTGATGTGGCTGGAAGTAGTCTTTGGTAGAGTTGAACTTTCTGTCTGATGAATTTATCTGCGGATTAGTTAGGAGAATGGGATTTTCGATAGAGTTCTGTGTGCATTGCTGCTAGCAAAGCAGGGTTGTCAAACCATGCGTTTAGTAGAATCTTGAATTGTTCCCAAGTGGTGAAAAACTCTCCAAATTTTTCCCACCAGCGAGTTTCTTCCGACTTTAGTTGGTACGAATGATTGTTATCTATTCCTGGGGTGGAGTATGAATTGCTTCCAAGATGGTGGTGCAGTTTTGGATGAAGGTTGTATGGTCTTCGTAGCCTCTTCCGTGAAATTCTGGTAGGTAGGCTGGTTAGCCATTGTTTTGGCTGGTAGGGATCGGAGATAAAAATTTGGGCTGGGAAGCACTATTTCTCTGAAAGGTAGATGGTGATTTAATCCAACATGTAGGGCAGCGTAAGGTGAGGCCTGTAAGTTCCGTGTTTTGTCTACCCATCCAAGCAGTGGTAATGGTAGGTGTGTATACACATCTCGCAGCATATGCTGTTAGCCCCTTCTCTGGAACAATTAGCTGCAGCACAGTGTGGAGGGGGTGGCTTGGCTTGGCACGCATCACAGGTACTACAACCATGTTGTGTATCTGGCTTCATCAACCCATCCAAAGAAGATATTGTGATAGGAATTCTGTCAGGTGCCACCACTGACGTAATGTCGATCCCTTCCTGGGGCATATAAAGGGATGGCGCACTTCTGGCTACGTGTAATCACCATCTTGAAGAATTTCCATGGGCACCACCGAGTGTTTATTCACTCCCGGAAGTGTAAAGAAGCATGGTGCATCGTCTCGGGGTGGTCCAAAGAATGTCTGTCCTTCCACTTGTGGTGTAGTCTGCCCCACGTTGGTTGCCAAAACTTGTCATCGCTCCGGTTGCTAAAGTGTAGGAGTAGCCGGTGTACTCCCTCTTAGATCTGTACGTAGGTTGTCTAGAACAGCTTGGTCAGCTTACAGATTACCCCAGGTGTCTTCTTGGCGGAAGCAGATTTGCCCGTTCCAGGTCTTGGACTCGGGGGTCCTTATCGCTGGTATAGGGGAGTAATGAGGAGGAGAATTGGTGGGGTCGGGTGGGTGTTATAGATTGGAGGTTATAAATAGGCTTTGAAGTGGGGAGGGGGAACAGGCGACCTGGGTTGTGGAAGGGGTCGAGGTACTTTCTGGTGGTGGAAGTGACGTTAAGAGAGAGGAGTCGTGTGGTCCATGTTGTTGTGGAGGGATAAAGGACAAGAGTTATCCTAGTGGGAGGGAGAGGGGAGTAGAGTTTCCCAGGGTGGGAGGAGTTAGAGAGTTGGCAGGGGTAGGTCATTCTGGAGTCCAGGTAGGGCCTACAAAGGAGGTAATAAAATATTCGGGGTGTTGGTTAGTAGCGATTTCTGGATCGGGAGTTACGCCGGAATGGCCATTTTTCTTCTGCTAGGAACGTTAGTTGTAATCCATCAGGTGCTGGGAGAATAGGTGGAGCTGGGTAGAGCTCTGTGAAGAGGGAAATTAAGTGAGGGCGAAGGGTACGAGCTTGGTGTAGAGTCACAGTGAGTGGTGTGGAGCTGGAGTAAGGTGAAGGTGCAATAGAGGCTTGGCGAAGAGTTGTGGTGAGAAGGGTGGAGCTGGAGTATAGAGAAAGAGTGAATAGGGGCTCAGCGATTAGTTGTGGGGAGCAGTGTGGAGCTGAAGTAGGGGTTTAGGGGGCACGGTGAAGATTTGCGGTGAGCGGTGTGGATCCGGAGTAGGGAGAAGGGGTAATAGGGATTCAGTGAAGAGTCGCAGTGATGGTGCGGATCTGTTGTAGGGGGAAGGGGGAATAGGGGCTTGGCGAAAAGTCGTGATGATGGGTGTGGATCTGGGGTAGGGGGAAGAGGGAATAGGGGTTTGGTGATGAGTCTCACTGAATGGTGCTGAGCTGGAGTAGTATGAAGGGGCAATAGGAAGTTCAGATGTCGGTCCAAATGATAACAAACATACTGGCGTGGTAGATACCCGTTATTCTCAGAAGGGGTTGTTGCCAGCGAGGAGCTGATTCAATGACTGATTCTTTGTCTGCTCATCGATCTCTTTTATTCGATCCGCCGGGTCTTTTCGAGGAGTCTCGACCCTAGCCGTGTGAACACCTAGCTGGCAGATATGCTAGGGAGAGGGTTGACGCAGATTGACTCGCCCCTAGGTAGGGGTAGTGTTGGTGAAGAGGGTCGAAACTTGTTGACTGGCTTCGTGGCTCCCTGTTACAACAAAAGATGGTCAAGGGGTGTATTGTGGGATGAATAGATCAACGAGCTTTAGGAGTACAAGAGGTCTGTAATACAGAAAGTGAAAGGAGGAGGGGGTAGCACCGTAAGTGGGTAAAGTGTTAGTTAACAGGTCAGAGTTTATTGAGGTGTTTATAAATTTAAATTCAAAGAGGGTTAAACAATGGGGTTGGTATCTTTCGTGTCTTCCTAACCGGTTGAATTAGAATTATGTAACCTTGCATGGAGAGTATTTTTATTTAACCCGCTACAGTTTTGAAATTTTTAAAACTCATTTCCAAAGGGGTAAAATGGGCTAGGGTTGTTTTTTTCCGAATCTTCCAAAAAGCTATAACTGGAAATAACATATTTGGAAGGTTATTTTTAAGTAACAGCTCAAAAATTTGTTGAGATTTTTCGAAATTCAATTTCTAAGGGGGTCAAGTGGGATAGAGGTGGTTTTTATGCCCCTTTCTAACTGCTTTTGGTGGAGATAACTTTGCGGGGAATGTCGATTTAGGTAACAAGTCAGAATATCTTTGGGATTTCTCAAAAATTTTTCTTTAATAGGGTGAAACGGAAAAGGGTGGTTTTTTGATTGTTTTAAAATGTATAAAGATATAACGCACACGTGCAGAATCAATAGATAAGAATAAAAAAATCAGAGTAATCGGAATGTACTTTCTCTAATTATTTAATATATCTTCAGATAACAAAGAGAGGAAGTTTAATTTTAATGATCTCGATCATTATTTTTTGACCCCTCTAGTGATCGAATGGCCTCTCACGCAATAGACTGGATATCACATGTTTGAGAAGTTGGGGTTCAAATCCCAGTCGGGTGTACTCAGTGTGGTTTATCCTAAATGGTTTTTCATTCCTCCTCCACTTCCTCTAAATTAAACACTGCAAGACCATTTGTTGCCCCACTGTCACGTTTGGCAATCAAAACCATCAAAACAAACATTTGTTAACAATTCGAACTTACGAAAATAACCTTTTGGGTGTTAGTTTTGCTGTGGAATCGGTATTTTTAGTTTGCATTAAAATGCTTTACAAACGAGGGCATCTTACAGGGTGCCACCCACTCACGTGACAAAATGGTCTAGGGCGCTACTCTTACAATAAAATAGACTGCCGATGACGGGGAGATCGAGGTTTAAATATCGGTCGGGTGTACTGAGGATGGTGTTCCATAAATGGTTTTCCACTCTTCTTTCATTCAAATGCGAGTACATTTTCTAAATATAAACCTTCCAAAACCCTAAAACCATTACCGTAATTAGTACAAAAGCGTATCACCTGAACGGGGTAGTATGATGCGATGCTAAATAAATAAATAAAACAATATTTCGTATAGTTTACCAATTTAATCCATAAATGTATAGCTATTTCCGTATATAAAATATATACATTATGAAAAGTAATTATTAAAATAATATATATTTTCTTGTATGTATGTTTTGCATTAAATGTGCTTACTATGTCTGTTTCTTTTTATTTAACACAGCTCAAAAACAAACACCAGAATATAAACAAACTCAAATTAACCATTATTGCATGATGCCAATAAAAATGTCATCTTGTGAAAAGAGGTCACGATTAAAGAAAATTAAGAACCCGTTCTTTAGGGTATGAAAAATCTATTTATTTTCGTGGTAAATTTGAAGAAGATACAAATGTAAAATATTAAATTTCAATTTATTATTGTATGCATTATAATATTTCCTGTTAACACAACGCGAAACGTTTCAATTTGTTATGAAAAGAACGATTGCTCAGTTGTACTTAAGGAAATATCATAAGTGTTTGTTAACACTTTTGATTTAAAGTTTAGCATCACTAAGGAAATAGTTAAACAACTATTTCCACTTGTGTTAAAAACTAGTAACCAATGTTGGCAGTATAAATCCTCGGTAATGCCGGGATCACGATCAACTTAACGTTAACTTATCGTAACTTAACGTAACAAGTCGAGCCAAACATATGCATTCTCGAGTATGATCTGTGGTTTTGTACTATTGGTAAAGTGATGATCTGTAAATGTTTACAGTTTTCAATCAATATAATCAATATCTATTATTAAACTTTTTTGATAAATTTAGTTCCCTATTTTAGATTAATTATATTGTTTCAATGTCTGATTACTAGAACTTACGCTAAAGAGTAAACATTGGTCATAATACCAACAAATGAATTATTAATAGCCCTGTTGACGTCAGTCGCATAATGATTGGCTGGCTAGATCACGTAATACCCTTCAAGTAACGTAAAGTAAAGTAAAAGACCTCCCAAGACATCTCTTACGTTAAGTTAACTGCAAGTAAACGTTAAGTTAAGTGCATTGTGATCGCTTCCAATTAAACACACGGGGAGGTCCTTTACGTTAAGTTAACGTTAAGTTGATCGTGATCCCGGCATTAGATATCAGTCACCACCAGTGCTACGTTAGATGGACTCTAAACGTGAAACCACAATGTGGAAAACTCTTTTAAAGGTTCTGGCTACCCCACTCATGTTTAGAGTCCACTCCACTATCCCTAGAACCATACTACCCACTCCTATTTCCTTACATAGGACAATTTTATTTTTGACACTGTGTTTGACAATCCGTCTGGGCTATACGATTGTATACTAATTACGCTAATAGTTTTAGGTACTAAGAAGGCTATGTTTAAAGACTATGTACCCACGTTTTCATGGAGGAATAGTGGAAAACAATTTTGTAAAAAACAACCTCAGCACACCCGACTGAATTTCGAATTTTGATCACCCCATAATCAGCAGTCTAGTCTACTTCTAAATAGGCGTGTTAGATCACGTGGCCATAAAAGCTTGTGATAAGACAAGTTAATGGTGTCGCTAAACATAAGTTCATTCTTCTTTATTTCACCGCGTACTAATACCGGTATGGTCTATCAACAATTAACCACCCTAATGCAATAGAAAGGATTTGAGATGTATAACCCGCCTCGGTGGCGTAGTTGGCTAACGCACTTGTCGTGTTGAGCTCGACTGCTGAGAACGGGGAGATCGAGGTTCGAATCTCGGTCGGGTGAACTAGGGGTGTTTTTTCCTAAATGGTTTTCCACTCTCCCTCCACGCAAATGTGGGTTCACTTCCTCTAATTCAACCTTCCCAATTCCTAATCCATTAGCGCAATTAGTACTTAAAGCGTATAACCCGAACGGGTAGTAAGACGCGGTGCTAGATATTATTATTATGAGATGTATAGCTCAAAGGAAATTTAACCCTAGTAGCGTAAAAGAAGCGCTTGAAACTATTTATAAAAATGCATTCTCATTACATACACAAACACACACATACTGTCATAGCAACACAAGACTAGAAGCAACTGAAGTATAGTCCACGAGCCGACCGGAGTGGATATAAATTCAAATATACTTTGTAGATAACTTAATATCGACACACAATACTTTCCTAAGCCATTATTCGGACATCTTCATATACACACTAGGTGCTAGGTCTGTCCCCGACAGGAGCAATTTCGGATTTCACGCGAGAACTCTTCCTTGTGTTTTGATCTATTTTTATATGTTTAATAACAGTGGGTTGAGTGATTTGTGTCTGGGGCTGTCAGGTTATCAGGATTTATAGAGAAAATAAACGCCTCAAAGTACATACAATTTGTGAAGAGTAGAATGATGTAAACCTTTGGCTAGGAAAGTCTTCTCTCAAACCTACTATGCTAAAGCATTGGTACGAATATATTGCCATGGATTACTTCACATTGCCAGGCTGCGTGCATATTAGAACCCAATAGACCAACATGTATTTGAAATAAGGACAAGTATACACCCGCTTCGGTGGTCGCATGGTCTAAGGCACTACTATCGTAGGGAACTAAGCCACCATTGATGGCGATATCAAAGTTCGAATCTCGGTACGTATACTGAGGTTTTTTTCTTCCTAAATGGTCTTACACTCTTTCTCTCTCCAATTAAATGCGGGTACACTTACTTTAAATATATCCTTTTGATGCCTACAACTATTAGCGTGATTAGTGAATAAGTGTATAGCCCGAAACTTTATTAAGACGCAGTGATTAAAAAATCCTTATTTAATTTGTGATATAAATCTCTTTCAAACAGATACAAAAATAATTTAGTTTTATCACACAGGAATGGCCACCTCGGTGGTTTAGTGGTCAAAGTTCCTATCTACAGATCTATAAAGGCCGGGTTCTATCCCCGATGCTTCCAGATTTGAATGTGAAGAAGTGGGTCTTGAACGGGAGTCAAACTAATCCACGTGAGAACAAATGAGGAGATAATTGAAATAATAAGTTGATGCACAGGTCTAGAAAACTGAGATTAGTTGATGGAGGGCACATTGTCCTGATCACATGACACCCCCCAACTGCAATAAAATGTGGGGAATGCCAGGCCTCCACCGTGGTTCGGATTCCACGTTAAATTGAAGGTCCTTCATTTCATCTCACAATCACCCTACCATTACACATTATCGTAAGTGCGTATAACCCGAATGGGTAGTAAGACGCGGTGCTAATAATAATTGCAATAATTGGCACTATCTTCACCAGCAGACGGCGGCTCATAGGTCGGTATGACTCAGTGCAGGCTGACACCATGAATATATTTTTATGAAACAGGAATAATTATTTGGAATACGCATTTTTGTATTATATCTACTTATACTATTTAAATAGATGATTTACGTAACTCCTGTCAAATGAATCTGTTCTGTGTTTTTAAACGACAGTGGAAAGTAACACAATTACTGAAGATCGTAACTACATCAAACTCTAAATAAAAACCATAGTTTCTAAAACTAGGTGTTTTTAAATTTGAAAATAGTGCTCTCTCTAGTTGTTCTTATTTGTACTACAAGGATTATACTATAAAAACAAGCTGCTAAATAACCCTTATTTAAGATTTTTTTAAAGTATAATATAATTTTAATTGAATATAAGTGAAAATACAATCCATAGTAGGCTTACAATATTAATCTGTTTTGGATTTAAGGTTAGGCTAGTAAATAATTTGAATGTTATTTGTGAAGATTTTTAATGGCTACGATTTTCCTCGCTGCATTGTAAGAACAAGTAATTTTACAAAACAATATATCTAGAATATTTGTTGAAATGAGAAAGTAGTGAATAAAAGTGTTGTATTATATAGTGAGAAAATAAAGCTAAAAAAATACTTAAGAAACTTAACAATAAACCGAGTTTTTATTACCAATGCTATATTCTAAAACCAACATTCACATGATAACAATACAAATTCTTGAAAATACATAATTAGCAGTAATTCGCAAGGTAAATATAGTCTTGTTAAATTTCGGTAGCTTTCTAAGCCACAAAAGAGATCAATAATAACAATAATAATAATAATAATAAAATACCCAGAGAAAGCAACGGTAAGTACAAATTTCCAAATAAGTTGAACTTAATCTAAAATTAATTTTCTGAACGCATTATTTCCCTTAAGAGAGATATGGTATTTAACGTTCATTCATCATCATCGTCAACATCTCTCTTTCCAAAACCCATTTCCCTTCTCTCTATCCTTTACACATTCCTTTAAGCCAACTGTCCCATTCAATAGTTATATTGTGGTTTGACAGAATGACATCGCTCTCCTGTATTTTGAATAGAAAAATGCATACACATTTATATATTGAATCTCAATACGTTAACAAAAAGATCTTTTTATTTACAATTTAATAAATATAAGTTTTGAATAAAGTAGGTGTAAAACATTTTATATTATTATTATCCTAAATATATAAACTGTAATTAGATTAAATTTATTAGAATTATTAGATTATATACGTTAAGAAAGTTTAATTTTGAAATAATATTTATCAAATTATTATTTTTATTAAAAATTTGAATTGGATCTTAAACACAACGCAATTACTAGGTGTATTAAAATGTCGGTTATTTTATTGTTGGTCTCTTTTAATTATGAATACAATTCATGTCTTTTGAGGTTTGAAAGGTACTGTAAATAGTTCGTCTCAGTTCCACTAAAATTAATTTATTTCCATTCGATTTAAAATAAATATCAATCTAATTAATGTTATTATATACAGTCATTTCATTAATAAACTCAATGTTTTTACTATCCTCAAGCTAAAATTGTAAGTAGGCTAAAACATTATTACACAATGTAATGCATAAAAACAATTTTAATGGTTGATATAATTTATCAATATTTTCTCATAGCAAATAAACTTAGAATATAATTAACTTTAATCACTAAGAAATATTGTTCACAAGCTATGACTGAAAAATATTTCCACTTTAGGGGAATATTAAATGAGATTTTGAAGGAATTGTCATACACAATGTTTATATCTATTATTAAAATATTTTCATAATTTAAATAATTAAACACTTATGTCTATAATAAATTTTTGATTTAATAATTTTTTTCCTTTTTGGCCCTTACACAGTGTACTTCCCATATACAAAACCTATACGCATTTAAAGAAAATATTGAGTCATTTATGTATCTAAGAATGAATATTTACATATTCTTAAAGGAGTTAATATGCAATTGTAGGAATAGAATATCACTTCTACAGGTTTAATCCATCCTTGTCTTAACATGTTTTGTGGTAATCTTATCAGGTTCTCTGGAATAAAAATTTACCAATAAGTCATTAATAATAATATTTAACATAATCATTAAAAGCATAGTGACACCTTAGTAAAAAGTGAGCAGAGAAATATATAATTGATATTTGTTTTTATTCATAAATTATTAATCTTTATAGGTAGCGAATATAGCACTAATATAAATGGTATATCACAAGGAATGCAAAGGTGATTTAGAAAAAAGATAAATTACACTATTTGACAGCATGTATATATAACCATTAAACGTTAAGATATTGGTATTGCCAGCCTCTGTAATTTATTTCATATATATATTTATATGTTTTAAAATGTATAGGCCTACTCCATTAATTATCTCAATTTAATTTAATACTTCATTTTGTAAGAAATTGTATACCATATTATCTTTTATCAGGTCATATTAGAAAATTTACTTTTAAAAAAATATATGAATTATTATTAAACAGCTGTTGAAAGTGAAATATTAAGCTAAAATAATAAATAATATACTTGTTTGAATTAATTTACTTACACTAAATTTAATATTAGTTTTGTTTAGCACCGCATCTTACTACCTGTTCAGGTTATACGCCTATGTGCTAATTACACTAATGGGCCAGACTTAAGGAAGGCGTAATATAGAGGAAATGCATCCACTCTTGCATGGGGGGATTGTAACATCCTGTATGAAAAACCACCCTCAGTGCATCCGAATGGGATCGCATCCCAATCTCCTCGTATTAAGCAGTCTAGTCCAACACGAGCTTATTGCGTTAGACCACATGACCACCGAAGCGGGTTAACATTGGTTAATGCAACCATAAACATAGGCCTACAGTAAAATACAATATTTAAAGTTTATACAAGGTGTATACAAGTTGGTACGATTTCTGATAGTAAAACAATGTGTAACAATGATTATTGTATCGTATTGTAAGGACATTTGCTCTGGGAAATCAGTGTTTTCTTTCTCTCCTTCTTTCTCTTAGACGTAGATTATAGAACAGGTATAACTTGAACTATGCAACAACAGTTTTGGGGGTTTACTGTCGATGAGAAATTATATCTGGGGCTATGCGAATGAAAAATATTGAATACCATTGCCTGTGACCGTTCGACCACCGAGTGGGTAATTTGAATTAAAACATACATTAGTGGGAGGCAGTCAGGGATATTAAATGTTAATCTCAATATATTATTTAATTAAATATGTTTAAAATGCCATTATTTAATAGATCTGTATTTATATGAGAATAACAGAAGTCCCTGATGTTGCACGGGGTAACCACGCAATAGGTTGCGTAGCTACCCTCGGAAACGCTCTTATTTTCTTCAAAGAGATTGAAAAAAATCTCTTCATTTTTCTTTTTAAGACACAGCTGTTTTTAAATAATTTAAATTATCTTATACAAATTTAAAAATCCTGGTTCGAGGTGCACATGTTCGTTCACATGGATTATTAATTTTAAAATTTCAGCCCTTTACGTGTAGTAGATATCAAGCAAAGCTCCTGACAGATACACAGACTGTACATTTTATTAAAATAGATTAAATTATATTCATGTCAACTACCAAATCTTGATAAATACACGTATCGGTGGTCTCATAGTCTAACGCGTCTCTCTCATGTTGGCCTGAATTGATGGAGAAGGGAAATTGGGATTTGAGTCTCACCCTTTGTTATACTGAGACGGCTTTTTTACTTAATGGTTTCCCATTATTTTCTACGCAATTTTGGCTACATTTCCTGTTATATTATACCATTTACAACCTTTTCCCATTGGTGTAGTTCATATATACGTATTTCCAAGACGAGTACCACGACACTGTGAGCAAACTTGATAAATGAAGCCAATACTCACATTAAATGAACCACGACACCACAACCTGAGATGGCGTCTCTATCACAAGAATTGACCAAAGCCTGAGATATTCTCTCGAAAAGATCATCTGGTTCCAAATCAGGTTCCCATAAAGCCTCGCACAAACCGTACAACTGCCTCGAACAGGTCCCAGCTACAACGAAACTACCTGGCTCGCTGAGGCATCCAATAATGTCCATATTGACAACATAGGGTTTGAAGGTTAGTGGGTCGAGCCCAGCCACGACCGGTTCCACCAAGTAATAAGACCCAAACCTAGAAACAATCACTTTTAGCTTTGTGGGAGTTACAACAAATAGAAATAATAGTGTGGGAGTTACAACAAATAGAAATAATAGTGTGGGAGCTACAACAAACATAAACAATAGTGTGAGAGTTACCACAAATAGAAATAATAGTGTGGGAGTTACAACAAATAGAAATAATAGTGTGGGAGTTACAACAAATAGAAATAATAGTGTGGGAGCTACAACAAACATAAACAATAGTGTGAGAGTTACCACAAACAGAACCAATAGTGTGGTAGTTACAACAAACATAAACAATAGTGTGAGAGTTACCACAAATAGAAATAATAGTGTGGGAGTTACAACAAATAGAAATAATAGTGTGGGAGTTACAACAAATAGAAATAATAGTGTGGGAGCTACAACAAACATAAACAATAGTGTGAGAGTTACCACAAACAGAACCAATAGTGTGGTAGTTACAACAAACAAAACCAATAGTGTGGGAGTTACAACAAATAGAAATAATAGTATGGGAGTTACAACAAATAGAAATAATAGTGTGGGAGTTACAACACATAGAAATAATATTGTGGGAGCTACAACAAACATAAACAATAGTGTGAGAGTTACCACAAACAGAACCAATAGTGTGGTAGTTACAACAAACAAAACCAATAGTGTGGGCGTTACAACAAATAGAAATAATAGTATGGGAGTTACAACAAATAGAAATAATAGTGTGGGAGTTACAACAAATAGAAATAATAGTATGGGAGTTACAACAAATAGAAATAATATTGTGGGAGTTACAACAAATATAAATAATAGTGTGGGAGTTACAACAAATAGAAATAATAGTGTGGGAGTTACAACAAATAGAAATAATAGTGTGGGAGCTACAACAAACATAAACAATAGTGTGGTAGTTACAACAAACAGAACCAATAGTTTGGGAGTTACAACAAATAGAAATAATAGTGTGGGAGTTACAACAAATAGAAATAATAGTGTGGGAGTTACAACAAATAGAAATAATAGTGTGGGAGCTACAACAAACATAAACAATAGTGTGGTAGTTACAACAAACAGAACCAATAGTTTGGGAGTTACAACAAATAGAAATAATAGTGTGGGAGTTACAACAAATAGAAATAATAGTGTGGGAGTTACAACAAATAGAAATAATAGTGTGGGAGCTATAACAAACAAAATTAATAATGTGATAGTTAAAGCAAACAGAACCAATAGTGTGGTAGTTACAACAAACAGAAACAATATTGTGGTAGTTACAACATAAACAACAAATAGTGCTATAGTGACAATATGCACCGCGAATATAGCGTTTTAGGTTAGTTAATTAATTACAGCCCGCTTAACGATTAATAGTCATTACAATATATAAAACAAATTTTAGTATTCACCGCTCAAAACAAAGATTTTACACTAGTCTAATTAGAATGTCCCGAAATAATGTTTTAATTACTATACACATATTGAATATTACTTAGGTAATTACAATTAATTTAATAAATATTGCCGTAATTTAAACACACATAACCTCGATTCACTTTATGGTTTAACCCAATACTGAATTTAATTTCCTTATTAATCGGCGGTAAAAGATACTTTTAATGCAAAAAATGTCACCTACAAAATTAATATATTTTAAAAATAAATGCTACATTCATGGTCAAGAGTGACGAGCGGTAGAGCTTAGGACATGGTCAACCGACACTTTTTAAGGGCGTTCAAGATCGTAAACATTATTATTAACTTTAAAAAAATTAAAATCCATTGGTCATGTCCTGATTAACAAACGTTTATTCTTAAACAAACATTGCTGTCAACATTTCTAAATATTTTCATCGCAAAAAAAACAACTTAATTTTGTTTATTGAGTTTTTAATAATAATTCACTAAACCCTCAATGAATATATTGTTTTTTAATAATAATTCACTAAAACCTCAATGAATATATTATTTTTAATATAGAAATGAAAATACGTGTGAATGTGCCCCCAAAATGTCCATTTCATAACAAAAGATCGTTGATTGGGTGAACAAAAATGGTATCCAAACAAAAAAAAAGGTAAAATAAACCATAGCACCCTTGTACAGTCTTAAGGGTGCTACGTGGAAGAGAACTGATAAAGTTTGCAGACATTTAGAAATCCCAAACTATTTATGAAGTGGTTTGATATTTTTTTATTGAATTTCCACCAAAATGTAGGCGAAAGTTTTTAAATGTAAAATTTTTAAATTGATTTGAAAAAAAATTGTGTGATAAATTGCATAAAATCATATAGAACAATCACACATTATCTTAAAACTATCTGTTGTAACCTTATTAGCTCATTAGCCAAACCCCAAAATAAGCATAATTGATACCACCTGGATTGGCAAATCCTGACCAACGTTTTTTATTTTCTGTTTTTCTTAAGCACTGGAGGAGGTGCATACAATGGTCAGAAGGACAAAAGCGGCAGTTGGATTAAGACATTTATTCTGACATCCATTATTAGTAGATAACCATCAAATATTATTAATTTATATCAAATTCAGAAGTATATGTTTAATTGTTTTAAATCATCCATGCTCCAATGGCTGACGTGAGTGGTCTTGCCGGAAATAAAAATGGTAAACAGGTTGCATTTGTTGTCAAATATATATTTATTCAAGAAAAGAAAACAACTGGAACTCGCACAAGAGGAAATGTGCTGTCCCCTGTAGCAACTGAAAGCCACACACTTACATCAAATGAGCAAGGACATTTACAAAATAGCACATTTGATGAATATGTAACAAGCAATACTTTCAACATATAACTTAAATAAATATATAATAAAATAAACAATAGAGCTTTATCTAAGTAGTTGTCAAATATTCACCTTAGGAAAACACACAATTTTTGCTCTGTGGATATTAACGTCTTGTTTTTGTTGTATGGCTTTGAAGTAATGTTTTCTCTTATGTAATTAACTACATTATCAAACAACAATGGTGTTAAACTAGAATATTCCCTGAATTTTCCTTGATTACAGTGCAGACGATACACTAAAATTTCATATGCACCTTCTGTAGCATGGCTTTTATAAATCTTACTTTCCTCCAAATGTTTCTTGTTGTCGTCGTCTGATAACTCTTCATCTTCCAAAATATTAGTAGTGCCAAATCAAGATCATCCATTTTCAAATTACAAATTCACACTTTTCACACAAGGGCTAGGTTTACATAAACTGGCCACCGTCACGAAACGGCCGCCGCACAGAAGAGGTACAACGCTATATTACGGTCGCTAAATAACCTCACCGCTACCCAAAGAAAACCCCAGCTTTTTAGTGGTTTAGCATATAAAAAAATACTAGATTTATTTTTGTAGATATACTAAATGTGGGTACATTTTATTCCATATAGTATTTGATTAGGGTAGCATTTGACAAATATATCAAGGGAACATCTATTTTTACATGCAAATAAATAAAGTTTTTCAACAAACAAACTCTTAATTTACATATTTATATATAAAGCTACTCCTTAGAGATGTCTACCATACATATCCTGAATCTACACATTAAACCTAACAATAAAAACAAACATAGTGAGCATTTTCCACCCAAGGGGGTTACCGACCAGTTGGTTGGATCATCGAATATATCAAAACATTACTTTATTTGATAAAGTAAGTACAGATTTCTGTGTAATGAACGGTTTAATTTTTTGAAAACACTTTTATACTTTTTAACTGGTCAGAAACCTGATGACAATCTCACCCACAGTTTTTTTGGAATCGATACTAAACCATATCAAACACTTTCTTAAATATTGCGGTATTTCTAAACGCCTGTAACGCGTCTCAATGTTCTGCCATTTAGCATCCTTAGGTCCCAGTTGGTTATAAATGTGTCCATCTTGCGGCTGCTGAGATTCAAATAACTTGGTTCTTACATTTATGTGTAGTCCAAACAATACACCTTTTGGGTCAATAAATCTATTTTAGAATGATATTAAATTCCTTGGGTGTATTTTCTTTTCAAAGTAATAAATTAATGGTATTAAGATTATTTGAAATATAATTCAATTAGGCTGCATAGTAAAATTATAACCTATAAAAGTAAGTACATAAAT
>JBCFYV010000935.1:12763598-12780029 GCA_039000515.1 Timema cristinae
AAATTTGGAGAGTTTTTCACCACTTGGGAACAATTCAAGATTCTACTAAACGCATGGTTTGACAACCCTGCTTTGCTAGCAGCAATGCACACAGAACTCTATCGAAAATCCCATTCTCCTAACTAATCCGCAGATAAATTCATCAGACAGAAAGTTCAACTCTACCAAAGACTACTTCCAGCCACATCACCGAACGAAGTCTTTCTAATACTCATTGAACTCATAAAACCAGGAATAAGATCTTTCTTACTCAACCCTCCACCATCCAACTTTGAAGAACTGGTAGATAAAACCACACTAATTGAGAAGGACCATCCGAAACAACATTCACGCTCACCACCTCCAAGGATCAACTGGAACCCTCCTATTCAGCAATTCTTAACACCTAGATGCCACCACTGCCCCGAGTACCACTTCCATTGGGACTGTCCTATCTTAAGACGCCGCGTTCAAGAAAGAGGTCGTCAGGGATGAGATCAACTGGAGGGGATCCGTGCCCTACCCCAACGTGTCAGGACAATGGGTACCAACAGTTATCTCGGTGATCAACCACAACTCCTTCACCCCTATGCCTAGAATCCTAGTAGAAACCATGTTTTGAGGAAGCCACTGGTACTTGGGAAGCCATGGCTAGTAAAACAGAAATTCGACCTGGACTATGAATTTCAGAAGATACATTTTGGAGTACACTAGCGATGCACACTGAGCTGGACAGAAGGGCCTAATGATGGAATGCCACCCATCACTCTAGAAGATGTCCACAACGACGTCCCCTCTTCCCACGCCGTTAACTGATGGACTTCTTGAACACACACAAGATGTTATTCGCAGCTCAAGGACCCCTTCTTTGAACCCGAATTGCCACTCAACGCTTTACCCTGAAAACCACTGAACGGATATTCAGCAAGTAATACCACCACTCCCCCACCCGGTTGCCATAATCAATAATCAATTACGAGAAATGAAAGAACAAGTCATCGTGGAACCCAGCTGGTCCGAATACAACTCTTCAATCGTCATCGATGAAAAGAAGGATATGACTCCACGCTTTTCTATCGATTACAGGAGAATTAACGAAGCCACGGTTGACACACCACAACCCACGGGGAATCTTCATGACACACTACGAGATATTAGAGATGCCAAGATATTCACCATCTCAGACATGAAATCCAGGTACTGGCAAATCCCGTTGAATCCAGACTCCAAACCACCTACGACTTTCACCACATTTGACGGAGAAACCCTGCAATTTACTGTCATGCCGTTTGGGCTCAAGAATACCCCAAGTACATTACAAAGGCTCATGAGGCAGGAGGACCTTCAAGGCTATATGGGGAGTTTTTGATTCACATATTTAGATGATATCATCATTTATTCAAGGTCGTGGGAAGAACATTTGACTAACTTAGCTGTGGTCCTGGAGCTATTAGACCTTCACCAGCCTAACTGTACCCTAAACAAGTGCCACTTTGGTAAAAACACCTTGGAATATCTTGGAAACCTCGTAACCTCTGAGGGTAAAGTTCCACAGCCCCAAACAATCACAACCATTACTCACGCGCCTACACCTAATAATCGTCAACAATTACAGAAATTCCCTGAACTCTTCAATTGGCTACGGGAGTTCCTACCTAAGATAACTGAACTCGCTGCTCCCCTGACAAATCTATTGAAGGCCAACACCCACTGGAAATGAACCAGGGAAACAAAAGAAGCCTTACACAATCTCAAGATCAAGTTTTGTTAGCTTCGACCCTTCTGGAGACCAAGATTTGACCAACCATAAATACTGAAAACAAATTCCAGTGGTATCGGGCTTGGAGCAGTCCTTTATCGAGATAACCTGGATGGGAGACCACATATAATTAGTCACACCAGTGCAAAACTTGCACCAGCCGAACAGCGCTAACACAGCAATGAGCAAGAGTGCCTCGCCCTGGTATGGGCAACTAAATGGTATCGACACTACCTAGAGGACCAGCCCTTTGTTCTACGGCCCAAAAACCAAGCTCTGGCCTGACTCTACTCCATGCAGGACCAAAGGACCAATCTTTCAAGATTGGTTTTACTACCACAGGAGCTTACCTTCACAATAGAACACTGCCCAGGGAAAATAAACCAGCTTCCCGATGCCCTATCTAACTACCCAAGACCCGAACTCAAAGGGTCCAAAAACTGTGGGTGGAATGGATAATCCCAACTTTGAGGAACCAACTGAGACCTAAGAAACTTCAGCCCTCCAGACCCTCGAGTATAACAAGGGCCGTTATATGAGGACATTGTGAAAGCTCAAATAAGGGATGATGAATGCCAGAAGATAAGGACACGATGGTAGACATTCACCGGACACCCTCCTACCAAGCCGAGGGATGTCCAGTTTGTAAACACTCATCACCTTAAGAATGCACAGGTCTTGCGCCAAACCACTATCAGCAGCCCTTGGCGACTGCTAGTGCTCCGTGAGTGCCCTACCAGTACTACGGCCACAATATGGCAGGTCACCCTGAGGAGGATGAAACACACCGAGCCATCTCACAACGTTACATATGGGCAGGACTGTGACAAAACGTGACATCGCACCTTAAATCCTGCTTACTTTGAGCCTGCCGGAAGACCAGATCACCCCAGGACAAAGAGTCCTCTCCGACCCCTGAAACCAAATGAACCGTGGGAAATTATTGCACCGACCTCATGGGCCATACCCACGAACGAGCCAGTGCAAACATTTATTATCCTGATCAGGACCTATCCTCTCACTGGATCGAGGTTTATCCTCTCACCAATTCTGAAACCTCAGTAATAATCCAGACCCTCAAATAACAGGTATTACCCATATGGGGGTATTCTAAAGTAATAATATCAGATAATGGAAGGCAGTTCCACAGTCATACCTGGACCAACGCATGTCAAAGGTGGGATGTAGACCCCTGGATCACGCTAGTACATCACCCCCAGGCCAACCCAATGGAGAGGAGGAGTCACGAAATAAATAAAGGTATCAGACTACACATTTCATAAAACCATCGTAAATTGGACCTACTACTGCCTCAGACATTGTTCAATCTGTGCTGTAGGATAAACGAAGCCACAGGCATGTCCCCAAGCTAATATTTATTTGGGAATACTTTGCACCTACCTGAAGAATGAAGATTACCAGACCACCAAGAGCAAACCACCATGGAAGAACATAATAACATGGATCATCCCATCCGCGGAGCCACACAAAGAGATGAAAAAGCGTGGTGCCACCAGGCACAATACCAAAATCACTATACACTAAACACTGAGAAGAAGCTTACCCAGTTCAAACGTCGTGATCAGGTCCTTGTAAAGACCCAACACCTTTCCAATGCTGCCGATGGATTCCACGCAAGTTTCTCCCCCTAGTGGAAAGGACCCTATACAGTGGAGAAAAGGATAGGTGTCGTGTACTTGGTAATCCATAAAGGTGTCCACAGAAGTATGGTACACCGAGGACAACTACGGCGTAAATACGGAAAACAATAATGTATCAGGGTCTAAAATAATAAGATATATATTCCCCTTTGAAACTTAGTCGATAAGCCAGAACAATTGTAATTTAGACCAAAAATGTTAATAGGCTGCAGGGGGGGGAAGGTTCCAAGCAGGGGAGATTGTTATATATATATATATAACAGCATATACACATATTATATATTAACCTTTACTTTAAGCTCATTATTGTTTCCAGCCTTTGGTCTGGGTTTGTTTTTTATTCAGGCCATATATTTTCCAATACCAGCTTGCTAGGCCTGTCGTAGCTTTATATGCTCTATACTCTAACTTAACACCAGGACAATCACACCATCCAGTCACTGGTATTAATTTATCACTATGGAAGTATAAACCCATTTTTTTCCAATGATAAATTTTCCTTTGTGCCAAAAATGGAACCCGGGGCCCTCAGCTCAGTAGACAGACATGCTGCAGACTAATATTAAGGGTCGGATATACGAGTATATTAAAATAAGGTTCTATAAGACAAGAAGCACCATGTTGGAACCAAGCAAGGTAAGGTCACCTTTTACAAACAACTTGAACATGTAGTAAGACGTGATAATAAATAAAAATAGCCTTACTGGGTTCGATCCCCAGCACTTTCAGATTTTATGTGAAACAGTAGTACTAGAACGGGGTCAAACTCAGCCTCTTGAGGACAAATGAGGAGCTATTTGAATAAATAAATACCAGATCTGGTTTAGAAAACTGAGATTAGAGGCCTAAGGGTTCGTTGTGCTGACTACATTAAACCCTTTACCCGCTAGTGTTGGCAACGTCATCGACAACATACGGTGACCCTCGGTCGATATATATCACTTGTGGGGTGATGTCATGGAGTTTATTATAGTGTAATATTAGGAGGGTTTTAGAATATTAGTTAATCACTATTTTAGAACCAACCTCGTGGTTTAGTGGTCAGTACACCTGGCTAAGAGCTTAGGGGACCCGGGTTATATTCCCAGCTGGTACCTTGGATACCTTTCCTGAAAGGGGAGTTACCCAACGGCCACCAGGTTTGGTTAATCAGCCTTGGGTTTGGTTAAGTTTTCATTTGCTTCACCCCGTGATATTCACTATCACAAATACCTAATCTCATGGGGACATGGGAAGAGCCCTCACAGAGGGTATGACTGAGTTCCCTGTTTGGGAAGAAAAGTACTACATATGAAAATCACTTTGTGCATTACTTGTTATTTTTCCAAATATTCATGAAACTCGACCTCATACTGTTTAAAACTATCTAATCATTCTGTTCGCGTAGATTTGACACACATATATAGATATATCTTTGTATATATGTATGCCACCAGTGCGGAAAGTGTTCATCCCCAAACATGCAAATTCAGTTGCTAAAAATTGTAAATTACCTCCTTCCTTTATACCCCCACACCAGTTTGATTACTGCAATATATCATTCTTTGGAAACCATCGTATTTTCTTTTGATACATTAAAAACAGAGTTTTCTAATACCTTAATCAAGGTACGGATTGGGAGGGTATTTTAGAGGAAAACAACACTCATTGACATGGCAAGGAAGTGGGAAAACAACATCGATACATCTAATGAGGAAAATCACTCCAGATCCACTTGGTGTGACCATGTAACCTGACTTCTCTATCATATACATTATATATATACATACATACATACATACACACATACATACATACATACATACATACATACATACATACATACATACATACATACATACATACATACATACATACATACATACATACATACATACATACATACATACATACATACATACATACATACATACATACATACATACATACATACATAGATACATACATACATACATACATACATACATACATACATACATACATACATACATACATACATACATACATACATACATACATACATACATACATACATGTGTTTTAAAATGGAGGTTCCCAAAATTTTGATCAAAATAGCTTTAAGTACCAGTAAAAATACATGCGGGAAACTCCATAAAAAAAACTCTACACTAATTTTATGAGCATTCATAAATAACATTTGAATTTGTCAAGTATTTAAGTATAAAACAAACGTAAATCATCACCTGTTTCACTATGACTTTGTCAAATGTCTCTTAAAAGAATTAAAATCGTCAATCTTAATCAATGATGCTATTTTATAATGTGGAAATCAAATACATCATATTCTCAAATTTCTTGTTGAATCCTGGGATAACTCTGCCCCAGCTCTAGGGCTTACGGAGGGAGCACAGTTTGAAAAACTTTGTGTTTCAAGAGACGAGTGGATTTATAAAGAGGAATGTGTGAATAGAGGGCACTTGCTGGAGAGAGGATGACAAATTTTGTTAACAAATAGTCAGGCCAATCTTAAAATCATTTTAATTAATTTATTGGTGGTGGAAATAAAGAAGTATCAACAAAACTGGTCTACAGAGACTCACATTAATTCGTTTCTCTACAACAACAACAACAACTACTACTACTCTACTACTACTACTACTACTACTACTACTACTACTACTACTACTACTACTACTACTACTACTACTATACTAACAAATACTACTAGTTTTAATAATTAAAATCTACCTAAATGGTAAAGTTTCTGTTCCACATCTCTAACATGCAACGGAAAACACACGATGAAGTGTTTGAGGCCAGTCTCAAGACCCTCACATTGCCTCCCTGCCCGCTCTCCACTCCTATACTTTACCCAAACAACCCTTGCCTGTGTTCAACCCTTATTGATATTAATTAAAATTAAAACTTTTTGTTTCTTTTGACACTTAAAACGTGTTGGAAGTGAACAACGTGTAACCCGAGTGGTTAGTAAGATGCGGTGGTAGGAATTGGAAGGTGGACGCAAGAAAAGGGCAGTAGGTTTGCATTTATCATCTCTAACAAATCTATTTTAGCAATATAAATCAAGAATTTCTTCAATAGAAACGTAAAGTTTAATTTTCTAAAACAAAAAAAAAATTCAACAATACTTGAATATTTGTCATGAGCATATTAGAACATTTTCATGAGATACTTTTTAAATGAAGAGAAAATGTTATCATTTTCCATGACACTTTTGACAAATATTCAAGAAATGTTTAGATTATTATGATTAATCGGTAAGCTTTTTGAAAACTTGGATCTATTTGAGATTAAGAAGGAAATATCAGAACATACAAAAATGGTATAAACTATAAATGCATTTGGTTTTTTTTCCTAATTCTCTTCTTTTTCACGGACATATGGCCATTTTGATGTCCACTCAAATATTAATCATAATGGCTTATTGTATTTATGAACCTAAGCAGGTTGTCTTAATGTATAGGGTGCTAGGATTTCAATAATTGTGCAGCGAGGCTTGTAGAGATTTAAATATATTTGAATTTACTTTAGGAAAACCCCTAAGACTGTTAATTATCTCCATAAGGTTGGTAAAGTGAGTGACTAAAAATTCTAGTCTCATCTTATCTGTTCTACTGGTGACGGTATGATCAGGTTTATAGTGCTGGATAAATATGTTGACCCCCCTTCCTATTATTAGTTTACCAATCTCTCTCCATGAAAATTTGTGTACATTTACTCTTAAGCTACCTCTTTTATCCCTACAACATAAGTGTAAATATGTGAGAATCATGGATGGGAAGTAAGACGTGGATCTCGGGGTGACAAAGTATCACTATGGCAAAGTTTCAGAATCTTGTGAAGTTATTCCTCTTCCCCTCACTCCTCGACATGGAGTCCATTATGATATCTTTAGAATCTCTTTTATATCGATGCAATATCTCCACATGTGGCTTTGTCAAGAATCTCTCTGTAAGCCAAGCTCATATGATACTGAGAGAACTATTGTGCGTCGGAAAGTTAGGTAAGTACTTTTTGAGACTATTCTAATATATATACATATAAAAGCTATATATATATATATATATATATATATATATATAAGTTTTTGAAAAGTTTATATGGAAGAACCAGAGTATGGGGTTGCAGCTTAAGACATGCATGGGATGAGACTTTAATTGAGAAGTGACTCCTGGATACGGGAATCAGGTGTCATTTCTTAATCTATAAAGATGATTTTTAGATGCGGCTATAACCATAATCAGGGGTGGTTAGTGAAAGAGGGCTCTAGGGTGCCGCCACCCTTGTGTACAAAGGAAAAGAAGAAACAAAACTTATTTTGAAATTCATACCAATTTTCTCTGTTTTTTTTATTACATAATGAAAAACATAAATAAAAAAGTTTTATTATTTTCCCAATTTATTGAAGAAATTAGTAAATCCTTAATGGCATCAGCGCGTGAGAATAAACACAACTATTTTAACATGTGCTTTGTGGCTGGCTGTCTCAACGCCCAATCTCTGCATGCGTCACAGGACAGTTGCCAACATAGCCTGATGTCAATGTTCTTATCTCAGTGCTCGTCTAGCACTTTATCTGAGTTCAAGTGAAATCCTGTGATACACACTGCAGTCACTTGTTTATTTGTGTAGAAGAAAGTGCGACTCTACCGGTTTTCCCTCGAGTTCTCAATCACTTGTTTAAAATGAAAGTCTGAAATATAAAAAAAAAATAGATTTTGGTTCTTTATCATTAAAAGAAAAGTTTTAGATTAAACAGTACCCGATTCGAACTTAAGTCGGGTACAAAGGAAAGTGCAAATATAGGGAAAAAAACAGGTTGTCCAGTCCATGACGGATACACACATCCGTGCATTGTGAAAGACGATACCAAACAAACAATTTAGTAGACTTTCGGCCGTGTAGCTTACGATTACATTCCTAGTCTTGAGACAATGACCTCTGTACTGATAATGTAAATTCCAGTTAGGGATGAACCACCGGTTCATGACCCGGAGTTTATGGCGGGACAAACTGACTGACAGTGATTAGCAGGACAGTTATGTCCGGTAATTCATCAGAGGATGTTGTCAAACTTCAGACCTCTGCATGGTCCAATAATATTGTAGAATTATGTCAGTTTATCCATAGACAATTACCATGTACCAACTATATATTTTTTTTATAAGTGTGTATTTTATATTCAATATTATTAAATTAATTAGTTATAGTTTACTAAACATCTCTCGTATTATTTAAATGTGTCCGTGCGCTCCTATTCTCTATGAACTGGTGACCGGTCATAACACTATATTTATAGATTTTTATCTTGTCTTATAAAACCCATAAGAAACACCGTCATTTCAAATATTGATATATTATTTTAAGAGAAATGCTATATTAAGAGACGAATAGATTGATAAAGAAGGAAGAAGGTATATAGTTGCATGGTGGATACAGGGGGACAAAAATTGTTAGCAAATTCTCAAGCCAATCTTAATATTATTTTAAATAATTTATTGACCAAATTGCACACCCTAAACCATATCCACAGTTTTTTCACACATCCTCTCAATTAAGACTCTCACAAAACTTTGCTCAGAGTAATCAACAAATTAATTTACCCATCATTCTTATATTTACTCTTAGTGATTGAGATATGTTTGGCGGTAAGGAATAAAGTGTATTGTGCAATAATAGATCTGGAGAAAGCATACGATCGTGGGAATAGGAGTATGGAAGTATGTAATGGAATGTTCTTAGAGTGTATGGTGTGGATGCGTGGTTATTAGATGCAATTTTGGTGGTGTATGATAGAAGTGAAGAGAGTGGTATAGTGAATTGAGCTTTTAGCTAATGGTTTGACATTGAACAAGGTGCTAGACAAAGTTGTGTTATCTCTCAATGGTTGTCTAATGTATTCGTAGATAAATGTATGAGGAATGATTGTGAGCATGCGGTTGGTGTACAAATGAAAATTGTGAATGTGAGAGTGCCGTTATAATACAGGCATATTAGGAAGATAAAGCCGTATTAATGGCTCAGAGTGAAAATGCTTGCAGAATGGATTGATTCGTGTGAATGTGGTGACAGACAGAATAAATCATCTTTTAATGTTTACACAACTAATGTGACACTTTTTGATAAGGACATACCAGGAAATGACTGTCAACCTGGTTTAAATGAAATTATTTTAGGACAAGTGAATTATTTTGTGTACCTGGGCAGAATGTTCTCTAAAAATGGAAAGATAGACGGCGAAAAAGACAGACGGGTAAATACATAACTGAGATTAGTTGTATGTATATGGACTATTGCAAAGAATGAAGTAGTATCGAGATAATAAAATATAGCGATTTTTAAAAATGTATTAACACCAATTTTTTTAGTGGACGTGAAACGTGGGTTTGTCAGGAGAAACACAAGAGCAAGGTGAATGGGGTTGGAATGAAATGTCTAAGAAATGTATGTGGAAAAAATCATATGAGCCGAATGTAGCATGTAAAAGCACCGGTTTTTCATGAAAAAATTAAATACAATAAATATGACTAACAGTGTGATTACAAGTGCTAATATATTCAAATTATATATGGCAGGTGTTAATTCATTGTGGATTTAAGTTACCGGGAAAGACCAAAGCTCCAAGAAAGCTGTCCCAGTTGATTGGGTTGGCACCACCAGCAAATCGACGTCTTACTCTCAAGCCACACTTCCTAGAAAAGGCAGATAATTTTCTCTGGGTGCCACACATACAAAGAATATTAGTGATCACTCAGCGCAATTTCACAACTTAACTCCCCTTCCCCTCTCAAATAACCAGATGCTAACATGTCCTCGAAATCGTCAGGTCAGTAACTATATAAGCGTCATCCCTCACTTCACATAATTCTCCGACACCTAACCCGTTTCACACACCTACCCCTGAGGATGATACCGCAAAGCTCAAAATTTACATTGAGCTACTCAAGGGTATTCTGGGGCTGGACCCATGGGACTTTTCATCGAGTCTCTTGAGGAAGGTCCAGGAGTCTCCGAGGAATAACCGTGGCCACCTGGTCATGGAGCACATCATCCTCTACCTGGTCTCTCTGGCAGTGCACCCGAATAGAGGATCACCAGTGCTGAAGGAGCTAACGGTCGCAGTATGGAACGCCAACGGAGTAGCGGGGAATAAGGGTGAGCTTAAAATTTTCCTGGCAAAGTATCGTGTCGATGTAATGCTGTTGGAAGAAACCCACTTGCGCTCCGCAAAGAAGTAGGCGTTAGCAGAGTTCATCAGCCATCAGAGTGACCGAGCGGGTGATGTGGGAAGGTGAGGGACGGTAGTCCTGTTCTCAAGGGGCTTTGACTATCACGTCATATCACTTCCTCCCCTACAACACATGGAAGCATTGGCTATCCAACTGGTGACCTCGACCAGCCCGGCTCGTCTCATTTCCATCTACTTCCCTCTCTATCACCGGTTTGACTGGGCTACGAGGGCAGACATGGAGGTGATGCTCCGGGGTACCACGCTTGTTTTAATCGGTGGGATTTCAACGTTAAGCACCCTTCATGGGGCTCTAGGATTATGTGCGCTCACGGCGGATTGCTCCGCGACGTCATAGATCTACACGGCCTCGTGGATCTAGACCGTCCCACCCCTACCCACTTCCCTTTCAATCCCCGTGGTTTCCCGGACGTCCTAGACTTCGTTGTCTCCAGAGGGATCAGAAGGCGGTTAGTGCTGAAGTCTCTAGCTGAGCTAGACTCGGATCACAACCTTGTTCTTGTGAACCTGGGACTCGCAGTGTCCTTTATACTCCCCCCCGAAAAGCACGAATTCTAGTGCAATGAGTAGGACAGGCTTACGAATGTGTTAAGAGAGGTTTGGACCCATCCCTACCTTTCAAAAGCATCAGAAATTGCTCGCGTTGTGGAGTTAATAACTTCCACCATCAAAGGGCCGCTCGAAGCCTCGATGCCAAGGCACCATCCTATGAGGGCCCCACAGAATTATTTGAACGATTCTATCCTCATGCACGTCCAGGAGAAAAATCGGCTGAGGAAGGCTTGGTAAATCTTGAGGGACCCGGTAGACAAGGCCAACTGGAGCCTCAAAGTCCATGTGGTCCGGGAGATGGTCCGAGAATGCCAGAACAGTGTCTGGGAGGACAATATTAAGAGCCTATGCGTGCAGGACAGGTCCCTGTGGTGCATGACGAGGAACTTGATGTGGGTCCCCACAACAAGGCCGCCTATTGTGGGTCGTAATGGGGTGGCCAACTCCAAACAGAAGGCTGATGCTCTTGATGAGTATTTAGAGGAGCAATTTTTTTTTTACCGAATGACGACCCGTCAAACCCGTTGAACGTTGCACACGTGGCTCACATCATCGGTGTGGTCTCGTACAGACCCTTGCATAAACCTGAACCCACGGATACGACAGAAATGTCGTGGGCGATAGCCGCTCTAAGACTAAGCATGGGCCCCGGACGTGACGGTATCAATAACGTGGTCATCAGAAAGCTGCCCTTGGAGGCGATTAACTTCCTAGTGGAATTATTCAACGCCGTTCTGTTTCTGAGTCACTTCTTAGAGCTCTGGAAGCACGCCAACGTCCTCAGCTTTCATAAATCGGGTAGGGACCCGGCCCTAGCTTCGTCTTACCGACCAATCAGCTTGCTCTACTGTCTAGGCAAGATGTTTGAGAGACTACTACTGATGAAACTGACCCGTAATATTTGCGAGGCGGGCATATTGGTGGACGAGCAGCTCGGCTTTCGGGTGGGACACGCTACGTCTCACCATCTCGTCCAGCTCGTGGACTAGGTCACGAGGAATTTCAACATTAACAGGCTGACTGGTGCTGTCTTTCTTGACGTGGGATAGGCCTACAACCGTGCTTGGCACGAAGGTCTCCTTTCCAAACTTCTCTCCCTGAACCTGTCCTTCTACCTAGTTAATGTTGTACAATCTTATTTCTCCCACCACACGTTCTCCACTACCTTTGTGAACGCCACCTCCCAAGTTAGAAGCATCCGGGCTGGAATGCCACAGGGTTCCCTCGTGGGCCCGGTGCTTTTCAGTCTCTATGTGAACGACATTCCAAAATTCCCAGACACCAAGTTGGCACTGTATTCAGACGACATGGCTCTAGTAGCGGAGTCGTGGTTAGGGCAGCTGGTGGAGAGGCGACTCCAGACTCACCTGACGGAGTTGGAGGGGTGGCTGACCACCTGGAGGACAAGTATTAACGTGGAGAAGAGCACAGCAGTACTATTCACATGGAAAAGAAAGCTATAAAGGCCGGCCCCACTTCGGCAGATCAGATTGTTGGACAGTGTTAAGTACCTGGGACTTACGCTAGACACCAAGCTGACTTGATGACAACACTGCACTGATAAACTCAACAAGGTAAGACAAAGGCTGGGAATCCAAGGCCCACTGCTTAACAAGCGTAGCACCCTATTTACAAGGTACTGTCTGACACTGTTCAATTAGTTGCTAAGACCGATCCTTGACTATGCGTGTCCTACTTGGGGCCACCTTGTGGACACGTATATGAGGAGGATATAGGCGTTCCAGAGCGTGTGTCTGAGGATCATTGTGGGTGAACCTTGGTTTGTTCGGAATGAGACTTTGAATCACGGCCTGGATATACCTACCATCAAGGACCACATCCGGAGCCTGGCACATTTCTTCTACGGAAGACTTCCCGATGCCACCAATCCTCTTATCCAAGGGCCTGGGAACTACGTCATTGACCCTGGTGGGTGCCATCGATGTCCCAAAGCCCTGCTCGGATAAGCGAGATGTGTCAACAGTGGTTTGGGAGGCTCTGACCCAGCCCCGTATAAAGTAGTGTATCTGCACGTAGCTCTAAAACTCCTTATTCGTTTTCCCAAATACTTTTTCCTCCACTATTATTAATAATGTCTTTTTTTGTTTCAAGAACTTCGCGAAACGCGACCACTCGTCATTATTTGCGAACCACATGGTGTGACCAATTGGTCGATACGTGTTGGAACTTGCTCTCGTGCTCCCCTTCAGGGAGCATCAGAGCATGTCTTAGTGATTGTGATTGTGATCGTGATTGTGATTGTCACATAATCTATATTCTATTGTACAAACTCGACGGAGGAAGAACTTGGACGTAAACCTATATCACCAAAGAATCTATGAGGAACTACAATGTATCAGGCACTGGACTCACCACCCCGTCGCAGAGGAATCCTCTTCTGAGACTTAAAATATATACTGTTTAGAATCTGAGTGAGATTCTATACTCCTCTTTTACTATGTCTATAAGACATAGTTTTATGTGTCATAATGTCTGAATTTAATATCTATGTCCATCAGACATAGTTTTATGGGTCAGAAGGTCTGACTTTATTGACTATGTCCATCAGACATAAGTATTTGTGTCAGAATGTCTGACTTTATCTTCTATGCCCATAATGCATAGTTTTAAATGATAATCTTAAACCTCTTTTTCTATGTCCATTAGACATAGAGTTGTTCGTCAAAATTACATGTTTTCCTATGCCCATATGGCATAGTTTAGAATGAAGGGTTTAATGTTATATGTATCATGGGCCATACGTCTTAAATTACTATGTCAGTGTTTTTGACTTCTTTTACTAAGTCCTTAAGACAAAGTTTTATTTTATTAATTACTTACTAAATTATATGTCCATAATTATGATTTCTTTATAGTGGAAATCAGGTTATCTAACGTTTTCCTTTATGACCTAGTTAGGTCAGTGACAGATAACAGTCACTATTGTTTCATTTTAGTGTATCTATTTAGGGTGCGCAACCTGTGGGAGCACTACTAGTTGGTAGTCATGGCCCGCGAGAATAGTGTTTGGTCTCTGGCGCTTATAGGAGTCGTTTGTATCAAGTTATAATAATATTTTATATTGTTATTACTTATTATTGTGTGCCCTAGTAATGGGTGGAAGTATAATTATACTATTAAATGTCCAGGCAGTACTTATTAGGAATTTACCGGCCATAGTATGTTAACCGTGTGGATGCCTGATTGCTCGCCATGTACTATTTGTAAAATGCTGGTTCGTCTTCAAAGAAATTAACCTTAGGTTCTCGTAACTCTTTAAGGAGTTAACTCAAGCTAGCTAGCTTATCTGTATATCTATCCTCATAGTAGCCCTATAAAATTAGATTAAATACCCCTTTTTTTATTCACTATTATTATAAATAGACATATCTGGTTTTAGTCTGGTATTAGCAAGGCTGGATTATCTTCATGTATTGTGGCTTATACATATATTATTAATTGCTGCTATCTTGAGGCAGACGCTCCTACGTAGGAGAATGAACATTGATCCTCATTTTAAAAGTTACTAAACTTTTATATAATATATACTTTCTTACTTCTATTAGTGCCTTTTCACCAAAGTGTTTATTTCTATGCCTGCACATAGTGAAGTTTACGATCATTATAACTGAATAAAGTTATCTTTAATAGCAATGGACTGTTTGATAAATAACATATTTAAATATATATGTAATCCTATTTCTCTTGTTTACATTTAATTAAAACTATTTGTTAAACTTTTATATTTCTCTTACGTCTCGTCCCTTCCAAAATCTCCTTGTTTAACCTTGTGTGTAATTGTAATCGTCACTTATTCTACTTGATAGGAGAAGCTAGGATTCACGAGTAATGAATAAGTCATGAATGAGCGCGGTTTGAAAGTGAATCCAGTGGGTCAATGGAAAAAAGCGTGTTACGTTAGTTTGGGCATGTTGAGAGGATGGGTATGGATTGAGTTAAGATGAAAATATATGACGGTAGAGAGTGGAGCAAAAGGAAGTGGTAGGCCCTTGAAGACGTAGCTAAATGTTGTAGATCAGTGTGTGAAAAAGAGGAACATCAAAAGTTGTGAGTATAAAATAACATGAATTACTCGGTGTATGGATGTTGTTGAAGGGAAGGGACTACGCAAATATATGGTATTGTTAAGAATGTTGGTGAGGATGGATTAAATATGGAGTGATTGTTTTTTGAGCTATATGCACAAATTCTTGCCTAGCCTATACGTCCATTTTTTCATAAATGTTTACCAAAAAGAGCTAATTTATACAATACAATTTCTAACAGTTGTTGATTATTTATTCCAACTCTTTAAATGAATAGCCAGTGCTTAAATTTGAAATAAATAAATAAATTTACTAGTGTTTGAATAAATAGAATAATCACTATATTAACTAGTAGTGCAAAAGAGTTTTTATCAATAACCCAGTCAATACGTAAATTAATTTTATATTTGTTCATTAGTTTGTTCTCTATATGCATTTATTTGAATTTTAGTGGAATAGACCAAATGTAAGGGTGGATTTAGAAAGTTTGTATTAATTCTGATTACATTTAATACAATTAATTTGTTTTCACATGGATTTGTAAAATTGACGATTCACATTCGTATGAATTAAAATTATTAATCAAACTCGTTTAAATTGATATGGTTTAAAAATAAATAAAAGGTACAGCACAATCTCACGAGCTTTCTCATACTATGTATTAAAGGTTCAAAGATAATTTTCAAAGATAGGTTTTTAAATAAGTTACCTTTAAATAAGATTTAATCCTAAAAATATACACGTCATTTTGTTAATCACAATAATCACATTTATATATAAATTTTAAAGAAAATGTTCAAATATATTTAACATAATTTAAATTTACAAAACTACTTTTTTGTAAACTATCTAAAACCCAAAATGTATTTGTTATTTTTATAAATAAAAACGTATTTCTATTTATAATAAAAAGTTATGCACAGATTCCCATTTGGAATCCATTCTTCGAGGTCAATTCCCAATACATTCCAATCTTCTAGAATTTGTTGTAAGTAAACCACTCTTAAATTATTATTTTTTATCTCATAGATATTCTGTCAATATGTAAAATAGTCTCCAGATACCAATTTTGAAACAAATCACTAAAGCTATATTTTAAAATATTCAAATTATAAAATAACTCTAATTAGTACGCTACTCATAGCCAAAGTTTCACCAAAAATAAGTATAGTAATTTATTTGTCAAAATCATTTCAAACACTA
>JBCFYV010000935.1:12780129-12814384 GCA_039000515.1 Timema cristinae
ATGAGCTGAGAAATAATTTAATTTAGTTATGAACAAAGTGGGAGTCGAAACGTATATTAAAAATCTTTCAATCATTCAGGGGTCCTAAAGAGATATTTTAGGCCCTATAACTGGTCCATTCCATTCTGGTGTAGATAGTGTTATCCTGTATCTATTATAGTGCCTAACTTGAGGCGTATCATGTATATGAAATTGGCCCCTAGCCTTAAACAGTCAAAATCTAAACATTAATCTTTATTCACTGACTGGCATTGCTACGTTAACACAAGAGTCAAAATACCTTTGGGAAAATAATGCCTTTAGTTTTTAACAAGAAAGTTATGCCTAAAACGGTCACACTAGTGAATATTATTCACACTCCCTCTAGCAAGGTTTAAAGTTATGCCTAAAACTGTCACACTAGTGAATACTACTCACACTCCCTCTACAAAGGTTTATAAGAAAGAAAGCGTGAAAACCCACTACTGAATAAAACATATTCTCTGACTGCCACTGGATAAAAATTCAAACTGACACGTGTGTTATTAGGACTATGTTTTTGTAGTGAAGTTCCATGTAATGTTCTCATGAGTGACATTTTGCGCTTAAATCATAGAATGTTATTCCGTATAGCTGACATTACTACAAATCCTTTTGCAACCATACATTTTACATAAGAGAAGTATAAATATATATTCGTAAACAATTCTTCAAATGCTGCCATTGTATAAACATGGTGAAAGATCAAAAATAACACGTTGGACATAAAATACCGCTAATTCCATGCTGACTACATTTTTTACTCTTTTTAAACAAATTTATGGACTCGAGGGACTAAGGCGTTAATCTCTTCTGGTCTTCTTTGCTAGTGATAGTTTAGTTGAGGTGTCCTGAAAATAGTTTTCCAATTACCAACTCCGTTCTTACCAACACGCCAACCACGTATAAAATGAGATTACATTACTTTTAAAGGATATATTCCTCATTAATACATTGGTGAGCAAGTGGATTATGTGTTAGGCTCATCAAATCTAATTGGCCATGATTGGTTAGCCTGAACTTTGTGTTATAATGTGGTTTACTGAGGTTGTTTTTTAAACGGTTTCATCCCCATTTCCAAGAAAACAACCGCGATTTTAATCTGTACTAGTGGATCTTTGCAGCAATGGCTGCAGATTATTGCTCTAAAATGCATTCGGAATATTTTATTTGAAAAAGATCTATTATAATAATAAGCCGTTACTTGACTAGTTAAAAGTTTAATCATCAAAGGTTATTTACTTTACATAAATATTTAGGTTTCGGTTTTTAATTTGAAATAAATATATATTTTCCCCTTTCACACCACGGTGAGAACTTTAAAACCACCCTCTCCCAGGTCTCTATCTATTTTTTTGTACAAGCAACGTAATTAAAAATTGAACTATTATTTTTAACCTAATAGAAATATTTTATTTACCGATATAAAACTATCCACCAATCATGGTTTCCCTGGAGATGTCAACAAATAAAGATTTTACAGTAGAGTCATTACCCACACAGAAGGAAGAAATGAGAAACTCGCTAGGAAAATTGGGTTTTAATTTTACGCCATTATTTTTACCGGCATCCTAGCTGGACCTCTAACCTTTAAAACGAGTGTTCGTTTGTCAAAGTCTGTTCAGCCATTTACTCGTAAGTTCTATTACTGGAAATGGGCTTATCAAATAATTATGTGTAAGATATGATAGAGCAAAAAAAAAGTGATAGTTAAAATGATATTGTAAGTGTTCGAGTGTTTGGGTGAGTGTGAAAATGAGAGTATGAGTGTGAGAAAGTGAGAGAGTGAATGTGCGAGAGTATAGTGTGTGTGAGAGAAAGTAATAGTGTGTATGTGTTATTATTAATATTATTAGCACCGCGTCTTACTACCCGTTCGAGTTATACGCAATTACGCTAATGTTTAATGGTAGGGTGATTGTGAGATGAAATGAAGGACCTACAGTTTAACGTGGAATCCGAACCACGGTGGAGGCCTGGCATTCCCCACATTCACAATATGTCTTGTCAGAGGTGTAGGAAGGGTTTGGAAATCAGATAAATCTGTGCCGGGACCGAGGATTGAACCCCGGCCGCCAGCACAGAAATCTGACACCTTACCCCTAGACCGCCAGATCACCTACGTGTGTATGTGAAAGAAAAAGAAAATATGTGAGGGAGAATCCGTGATAAAGTTTAGTTTGGTGTGTGTGTGTGTGAAAGGGGGAGAGTGTAAAATTTGGGAGATATATTGTGTGAAAGAAAGAGAAACTGTGAAGGCGTGTGAGAGAGATTTTGAAGAGAGAAAGCTAGAGAAGAAGAGATTAATTTATAAACAGAAAATTAAACGAGAGAGAGTTTAAAGAGTTTTAAAGAGATAAATTGATGAAGTGAATTTGAGAGAGAGTATTTGAGATATATAGAGAGAGTGAAATAGAAAGTGTGAGATTAAGATAGAGTGAAAGTTGTTTAAAGAGAGTTGGGAGAGAAAGAGAGTATGAGATAGAGGGCGTTTGAAAGAGAGGGAGTTGAGATAGAAGAGAGAGCATTAAAGAGATAGAACGTTTGAGAGAGCGATCGTTGGAGAAAGTGGGCGAGCTTTTGAGAGAGATAGAGAGCATTTGAGAAAGAGGAAAATTAGAGAGATAGAAAGCGTTTGAAAAAAAGAGAATTTTAGAGAGAGTATAATAAAGATAATGTGAGATAAATTGTGTTATAGAGAGTGTATGTGAGGGTAGAGAGAGTGTGAGAGGGAGAATGAGAGTTGATTATATGAGAGAGAGTGTGTGTGATAAAGTGTGTGTGAAAGGTGAGAGAGTGGGATAGATAGTGTCAGATAGAGAGAGTGAATGTGAAAATATAGATGTGGTACTCAAAACATTACGGTAGTTTGAAATATAATTTCCTCAAATTTAAGTATCAACATGTAAACATAACTTAACTTACTGTATTTGTAAGAATGGGAAAAAATAAATGGGGTACACAAAATATTACTTTTGAAGATCATATCTTCAAATTTAAATGGTAGAATGAAAATATAGCTTAATTTATTTATATGTATTGTTACTATTTGCTAAAATGAACATCAAAACCCATTATTTGAATAAAATGAACATATAAACAGAATTTTTGAAACAGATGAACATTAAAACTCATAATCAGACACCGTTGTTAACATGGCTATTTTTAAACGCTATTCAAGATAATTTTATAGTTTTTGAACCTATAATACATACCAAAACATATTTAAACATCATTTTATCATGCATGAAAGAAACGTAGACAAATTTTTTACGAATTTAACTTGACTTTTAATTTTCAAATAATACTCAATATTATTGATTTAAATGCGGATTAACGATAACAACATTTTAATAAAAAATAAATATTTCCCCAGTTTAGGCATCTCAATTCAGATGTGTTATGATCAACATCCAAAGAGAATTATTCATCCAAAGAGAAAATTGTGATGTGTTTGGACAAACAAATAAAGATTGAATTATTATTTTTTAGCCAAAGAGATATATTTTATTTAGAGATTTACAGCCATGAAGAAAATAACGTTTTACATGGTTACCAAACAAATAATGAAAAACAGAAAATTCTCTTTGAATGTCAAATTTTCGTGGAAAGCTACTATTTTTACCGACATTCTGAACTCCTAACTGTTAAAATGAGTGGTCGTTTGTCAAAATCTGTTCAGTCATTTCCTCAATATTTCTAATACCGGAAACGGGCTTATCAAATAATATATTAAGATAATACTTTCGTTATTGCTTATTTTTGTGGAAGAAAAACCCAAATACAATCTTCATCGCTACTATATTAGTGTAAATATGAGTATAGCCTGGGCAGATACTAAGTAACGGTGGATAAAAAACAAAAACCTTCCTATTAATTCTCTATTAGTGTAAATATGGGTATATCCCAGGTATGTAGTATGACGCGGTGTACTGACACACTTAGCCAGCTTTCTGGAATACTAGATCCCGTGCCACTTCGTAAATAGTACATCACTTGTAGTTCCTACTCTGTGTGTTAGTTCTTTTCGAAACTGCCAAGGTTTACGTGAAAATAATTGAGTTCGTCCCTCGGGTTAGAACTAGATTCATATCACGTGATACAATCAACCTTGGTAATTTATCTGTGTGTCAGATAGTAATAACATTCTTTATGTTTCCAAGGAGTTTCCATTGCTACACGGAGTGTTTCCTATTCCATTCCTGCATCGTGCAGTGATTAGTAAATCTACCCAAGTTATTATGTTCAAAGCTTATATTTATTGCCAAAATTTGACATATGTGTAGGCATATTCGTGATTTTTGTATAATAGTTAGATAAAATAGATTAAATGAAATATTTATTGAACAAGATTTCCATCAGCCATTCAGAACATCCACATGTAATTGATGGGAAGATTATGGTCCAAACGGGCTGTAAGATGAAGTACTAAAACAGAGTTAGTGGGTTAGGGATGGTAAGATACAATTTTGAGTAAATGAAGTTTCGAGTAGATGTGTCTTCATCTGCGTTGAGGGGGAGAGAAAACCACTTAGTAAAAAGGTTTGTGAGGATAGATTAAGAACGGAGCTTTTTAAAATATATATGCATGGTTTCTATCCTATCCCCTAAGGGAACGGCGTGATCAAGTATGTAGTGTAAGAATTTTAATCCTGTCAATTTATATTTTTATTTAGCTATAATTTTTCTTTTCTTAGGTGAATATTTATTTTTGTTTTATACTACTTATAATTAAGGCTAGTTAATTGCCTTCTGTCGAAGGAATCACCCATAATGGCCGAACTATGCTTGGAGAAAAGAAGAAGCGAGGTTTTGTTTGGTTTTGGGAGCTTTGGCATTTTTGGTGGGTATTGTTGAAACAAATTATGAAAAGAAGGAGAAACGTAAAACCGCTAGTGGGTTGCTAGTGAAAGCAAAATTACAAGAAAATATTTCTTGTAAAAGAAGATTTATTAAGGATACTATCACAAGAATAACGTACTAACCAAAGGATTGGTAGTAAATAGTGGTCTAGGGGTAAGGTGTCAGACTTCTGTGCTGGCGGCCGGGATTCAATCCTCGGTCCCGGCACAGATTTATCTGATTTCCAAACCCTTCCTTCACCTCTGACAAGACATCTTGTGAATGTGAGGAATGCCAGGCCACCACCGTGGTTCGGATTCCACGTTAAACTGTAGGTCCTCCATTTCATCTCACAATCACCCTACCATTACACATTAGCGTAATTGCGTATAACCCGAACGGGTAGTAAGACGCGGTGCTAATAATAATAATAATAATAATAGTAAATAATATCGCAGCAGAACACGGCTAAAACACGTACGTGATTCTAATACTGTAACTGTCTACAAACTGAAGCCACCAACAGACTATATGATAATCTATTCGTAAATAAATTAACTCAAGAAAGTAACTTTATTCATTGAACTGCATAATTACTTCGACAGAGGCAATGACTTTATTTAATAGTTATTATTCTTATAAACCCTCACTGATCTCATTGTGTAAATAGACTGTAATTTATAGATTTAAGAAATTCTAATTGTATAGTAAGTAAGTTTTAGTCTTATAAGTCAGCTGAATCAATAAGGATACATTTTTGCCCAACATGACCCAGAGGTCCCGAGAGAGAGTCCCGTGCTAAATTAATTTGGAATATTAAATTTCATTTTTTTGTTTAAATTTTTACTCTGAAACATCGTAGCAAAGAAGTTTGTCTGAGCAACCCAAAATTCATTTATCCTTAATCTCATGTATTTTTTTTTATTTATTAACTAGATTGGACTTGAAATTAATAAATGGGTAAATGCTTGATATAATTAAATATATATCTAATTCTCCACTTTCCTATGTAAGCACCCATCCCCATTATTATTAAAGTGGTATAAAAAAAATTAAAAATAGTAAAAATAAAGACAATTTTTACAGTAGGTATGTATTGTTTTTAATTTAGATAGGTATATGGAATTATTTTTACCAACATGTTTCTAGAAATATGTATAGACACCATCCTCACGAATGGATAGCTTACGAGAATCCATGAGAATAATTAATTAAATATACAAACGCATATTTGTAATTTTGAACTAAAAATTTTGGGATTTTTAAAACTAGTAATATGTTTTTTGTTTTACTTTTGTAGCTGAACCGTTTATCTAAATTCCACTTTCCTCAATAATTCTTCGTTAGAGAAAATTATTGGATATTCCTGACGAGTGGTAAGGCATAGTTATTATTATTATTATTATTATTATTATTATTATTATTATGTTTCTGTCTAACGACAGGTCAATTCCAACTTTGAGTGAACTTAGACCTCCAATACGCCCTGTCCTCTGCCTCCTCCTTCAGCTCCCAGAATTTTCTTCCTTCCTTCAAGTCATCCAATATTTTAATCCCCCCTCTTCCAAAGCTCATATTACCACTGAAAATTAAACTTAATGGTGGCCGATCTTCTCTCATGAACATTTTTTGCTAGCTTGTTTCATCTGAATATTTTCCCAGTCATCTTAAATGGTTAATCAGTAAAATATGTATTCAATAACAGTTAAAGATATATTTTTAAAGGAAAGAAGCTTAAATAATGAGCTCTACTCATTCTTGTACAGTTATCAAAATATATAAATAGGGCTTTAGGTCCTAATTTGTATTTTGATGTCTTGAACAGTCTCCTAACTTCTTACAAAATAAGTTTTCATTGTCAGTTGTCTTACTCTCCAATAAATATAAACTCATTTAGTTATGTTAATGGTTTAGGATTATTAAGATGTACTTTAAAGAAAATATTCCCTTATTTGCGTGGGGAGAGGGTGGAAAATACTAAAAAAAGACCTTAAGACACTCGTCTTTCCTGCCACAAGAGAGCAAGCCTGGGTTAACTTGAAATATTAATGAAATCTTCAGATACATTCTTATTTCAATATTTGATTTTTTTGCCTTTTAAGATCAAACCCATTTTTACTGCTTTATTTCCACGATTACTTTCCTATGTGATATATCGATTGTATCGATATATATAAAGTTACAAGTGACGTAATTCTCTTGCCCACACTGAGCGCAATCGGAAACTAGCCCATGCACCCTCAAAATTGTGGGACCCCACGGCTCCACCCCTCAAACCCTACCCAACAGTATTGATGTAGAGGACTAACAGTTAATTAGTATCTGTAATTAACAAGTTGTTGAGGGGTTGGTTGTTTTGACTGTGGTTAAAGGTTGGGGGTAGTTAATGGATCAATGGTTTGTACTGTCTGTCTGTTTGGCGTCCTGGATAATTATTTTACCGTCAAATTGTCCTTCAGTCTATCTATAACCCTACATTTTAGTCCGACAATAGTAAGAGTTAAATATGAGAGCTTTAAGTACAATATATATATCGTGCTTTCAGCTCTCATATTTATACATAAATGCATATACATATATATACATATATATAATATATATACATATATATATACATATATATATATATATATATACACATATATATACAATATATACATATATATACATATATATACATATATATATATACACATATATATTACATATATATACAATATAATACATATATATACATATATATACATATACATATATCATATACATATATACATAACATAATATAACTATATATACATATATATACACATATATATACACATATATACATATACTAGTGGACCCGACAGACGTCCTGCCCGAACGTTGGCTTTTCGTTTGGGTGGCATAATTGTTTTCGATAATAAAACAAACACTATGTGATCATCACAATTAAAAATTCACAATGAATTCCAATTAGTGAGTTACACAAATATTAAAAATTGAGGGCTTGTCAAGACAACATACAAAATAATACATCTTTTCTTTCCTCAAAATCAACTATATTGAGACAATAGTACATTACAAATACTTTGTTTCACAGTAATGGAAATGCTTTCCCATTCCGTCTGTCTGTTTCTGAAACTAATAAATTTTACTTAAATAGGAACTGCTAGACACTTATACATACATGATATCCATTATTAAATATAATAATATATGGAATAGTGATCCCAACAATTTTTGGAATTTCGCCCACAACTCCACAAATATCAGCTGTATCGAAAAAAATTGCGAAGCTTGCTTACAAATTTGTATGCCGGGTACAGCTAATTTTATTTTATTGACGTACCTTCAAATATGACAAATGTCAAATTACTTTTTAATTGTTTATATTTTCATAGTGCAAAACATATACTGTTTTGGGCCTAGAACCTTTACGGGCTTAAGCAGAACAACTTACCTATATACGTACCATCGAAATAGTATGTACTTGTTGTACGAAGTACATACTATTTCGATGATACGTACAGTCAGCTGCATAGAAACCTCACCCCCTCTTATACCTAAGGTTGTGATGTTATAAAAACGGTCCGACCAAATCAATAAAGTTAGTTTTGTTTTTATCTTAATGCGAGTTGATGAACAATGTTTATCGTATAATCCCTGAGGTGTATAAATGAACAGATTGATGTGTAATCTAGTTAATCAACGATATTAATTTTTGTTTGAAGACACGTGCAGTAATATCATGGCGATCCATTGCTGTTTGACCTGGCAATAACAAAATTTTAATTTCATCTCAGTTAGGATTGCACGTAAATGTAAGGAACAAATCTGGTCGGCCGTACGCGCGCACGAAAGTCATGGCGTCTTGAATGTTTTCTTGCATATGACGTGGCTACCAATATATGATGATGAAAGAATATATGCGGTAACGATGTCATTGCTATTAGTGGTTCCATCAACGTTACCGACGTTACCGACAATAGGATCACGCAAATGAATGTCCTCCACAGAACGCAGCTTCGGTTGATTATACTTGATATACAGTAATCGCTCGCTTTCAATTTTCGGATATCAACGATGTATTGATGAAACAGCTGGCGGCATCGGAGAATGTTGTTGTCTTCATTGGCACGAATCATCAACCGATATGCCTAGAAGTTCACCGCGCTCACTTTCTTGTTGGTTTCTGCACCAGCAAAGTAAAAATATAATAAGACAAAAATAAATTAATCTTACAGAAAAAGAAAAAGTAAAAAATATGTAGATTGTACCTGTCACTGGATTTATTTGTTTGATATTAAAATGATATACATCTTCTCCTTCCCAAAATATCAGCGGATATTGCAAAGCGTCGTAAGAACGGTGACTGTCTTGAATTGTGTGAACCGTGTTATCTCTGTGTTGGATCCGTATATCTCGACGTTCATATGCGTCACCAACCATAACAACTGCAACTTCATTAACGGTGTGTGAATTGTATCGGCCCGCATGCTCTCCAAATGATACTTTGTCTGCTTTATTGACGATCATGTAGTTGTCGTTTTGGAGTCTGTTTGAAACGGTATAAAACAACTGGACCAACTGGTTGTGATTTCGCAAAAACTGTTCCAAAGTCGCCACAATTTCTTGCTCCTCCATCTGCTCGATGTGGTTGTACTGGCAATGTGCGTTTATTTGTCGCTCCTCATCGCCCATGAAGTAGATTTGCAATAATTTTGGATCGGCATCATGCATTGAGATTAAAGAACCTATTTGATGATATACTTGACTCTGAATCTTAAACGTTGATTCAAAATTGCGACCATCCTCATTCTGAACGATTTTTGTTGCTCCAAATGATGTAATTTGGAAGCAAGAATTGAATTTGTGAATTTTACGCAAAAACAATTTTGATTGAGGTGTGGCTCCAGCCAATTGTGTTTTCAATGGTTCTGGCGGCGAATTCAATGGTGGCAGTACAACTTTTCCAGACGCGCAGCAGAAACCGGCCGATTCACCTTTGTATTTGAATGCATGGCAGATTGGCATTCTTTGTCCATAGCGCCGCTGACAATTTGTGAATGTGATGAATAGTCGATGTCAGACTCATATTCGAACGCAAGACGGAGAAGTGATGCGCGTGTTAATGCGCGATGTACTTGCAGGCGCTGTGGTTCATGTGCTCTGTGTGCGTCAGTGGCTCGTTGACGCGCCTGTCTTTGTCTCAATGCATTAGCTCGAAGGCATTCGTTGCGTTGCTGTTGACTTTTATTTTCACGTTTGTTTGCAACCTGGACTCTTAAATTTGCATTGTCTGTCATTGATCTTCTGCCGTTCGATTTAACCGACAGGTGTGGACTATTTGTGAATTCTGTGTATGTCGACCAATATTTCCTTTCTTTCCACGAAGACGTGGCATTGTTCTCTAATAAACACACAACACCTAAATATAAGCAACTTATATTTGACTTTTATGAATTACATGTTGTTTTTTTTCGATGAAACGTTTAACACTCCGTAAACTTTATAAAATCATCGATACAAATAAGTACTTAAGATAAAAATTTGCAGGTTAGATTGATTGTCATTGAATACGCATGTATATAATTTAAATTTATGGAAGATCATGTAAGATATTCAATTCAACACAGCACCTTACACAGTTTCCCAATGTATGTATTTGAGTAAACTTGATGAAAAATACACTCAATATTTACGCGATTGTGATACATGGATTATCGAAACACATCGTACAAAACATGAAATGTCAAAACAACGCCAAGCCACGACGCAAGAGACTTGCGCATGTATTGATGCGTACGTCAAATACCACAAAATTCGACATCAATGCCACCTATTGGTACACAAATATAACTATGAATTAATCTCAGAAGTTCAATTATTCACTATTAAGAAGGTTTTAACGGTCAATTATTCATATTATATTCATTATTATAAATATTGTGGGGGAGGGGGGGGGAGTGAAATTGTGAGGTTACATGTTCTGATATGCAAAACATCTTTTTAAAAAAAATCCTCTCAAATAAATTCCCTAAAAAATAAAAATAAATCCTAGAACCCGATTGCAGCGCCACCTACCGGGTTCAATTGGCAATCAAAACCATCCATGGTCCCACACAAACACACACAAAAAATTTCATCAATATCGGTCCAGCCGTTTAGGAGGAGTTCAGTGACATACACACGTACAGAAGAATTATATATATTTAGATATACATACATATATATAACATATATATACTAATACATTATAATATACAAAATCATATATTACATTTACATATATCAAATATAATATATATATATATATATATATATATATATACACACATGTTAGGGGCTAAGTCCAAACCCGAATGAAGTCAATATTATCTAGATAATGTTGACGTTATCCAAAATACATAGATGATGTTGAGTGAGAGGTGATTGAATAATGTTTTTCAAATTTTATCCAGATGATATTAACATTATCCACCTGCACTTGGATAGTGTCAGTTTCTATGGTTGAGGCTAGACTAGTTAGGTAAGTTAGGTTAAGCTAGGTTAATTTAGATTAGGTTAGTTGAGTTTAAGCTGTTTTTGATTAGTTTAAGCTAGTCTAGGTTAAGCTAGTTTAGGTTAGGTTTGTTGAAAATAAAGCATAAAATGAACCATTTAGAAAGTTAGTGCACTACTACAATCCAATGTATTGACCAATTTCAAATTATTATTCCAAAATAAAATCCATATTTAAATTTGCTTAGTGTTACAAACATTATTCCACGTTATCCAAGTCTTGCTAGCTAGTGTTGATATTATCCGAATAAGGTCGTAAACGAGTTAAACTACTTTCTATTTCTAACTATATCCACTGCACCTGGCGGATAATATCGACATTATCCGGATGTTGCTCACTAACCTTAACGTATACACCGCCTCTAAATCCATGTATACTTATATTTATCACCTCATGTCGCTATCCGTTCTGGGTGTACTGTACAAATATATAATAATTACAATAATGTATTAGCGATAAGGAAGTTAGAATTTAGAGGAAGTATATTCACATTGGCGTGGAGGGAAAGTGGAAAATAATTTTGGTCAAACTATTCTCAGTAAACCCAATTGGGATTCGATCCCTTATCTTCTAACATCGGCATTCTTGTCTATTACAAGAGTGACACCTTATATATCAGACCATTAGATCACCAAAGTGGGTCTTAGATTTTGTTATTAATATTATTATTATTATTATTATTATTATTAGCACCGCGTCTTACTGCCCGTTTAACGTGGAATCCGAACCACGGTGGAGGCCTGGAATTCCCCACATCAAAAGATGTCTTGTCAAGGTGAAGGAAGGGTTTGGAAATCATATAAATCTGTGCTGGGACCGAGGATTGAACCCCGGCTGCCAGCACAGAAGTCTGACACCTTACCCCTAGACCACCAGGTCACCTTTTCAGAATTTGTTAATGAATAATAACTAAATTTCAAAAAATAAATCAGGATATTTGTGTTGTAATGTTGGCATTGTAAATACGATCAGTTGTCAGGGACAACCAAGTTGTGAAGAGTGGTAGTTGCCCGCACTGCTGGTCACATTGTATCAAGACGTCAACCTTTCAATAAAAATGTTGGGCAGGGACTAAGAGTGTTTGAAGTTTGAATCTTGGTTGAAGCATCAGTATAGTATTCCCGTCACTGCTACTCATGGATGTTGGTTCATTTACTCTAAATTACTTCCCCATTCTATACCCAGTAGGATAATTCAGAAATAGTCCCAAGGCTTGACGTAGCGATACAAAAAAAAAAAAAAAATGAGAAAAATGCCGACAGTTTGTTTCGTGTGACAAGATGAACAAGCACAAGCTTGTTACTTACTTCGAGCCCCGCTTGGAATCAAACCAAAAACTAAAGATTAGACCAAGACATATTTTCTTAGCAATAGGCTTATTTGAGCTCTAAACATTATTTTTAATTTCGAGCAAATATATTTTTAAAGTAATAGCTTATAAAAAATTCCTTTTAAAATATTAAGTGAAGCGTGAAATTTATTTATACTAATTTTCCATTTAAATTTCAGTTTCACCAATAAATTAATGTGATTTTGTCCGAATCAAGCCAGGTAGTCTAAGAGCGTTTTCTCAGATTTTTTTTTTTTTGCATCCACCTTCCATTCGTACATTATTTCATCTCTTTAAAAACTACGCTCCTTAACTTGATACATCAGATTAAACATACAGTACGCAAGAACAATATAAACAAACGTCCGGTTTCTTGTGATCACAAGTATGTGCTGGCTAGAGTAATTAGTGTACATTTGTTTAGTATTTTAATATAGACTTGCTATTTGACTGTTTTTCTTTCCTTTACAAATTTGCCAGCTTGTTTTTGTGACCTTACCATGAAGAAAATACTCGTGGGTCATGATGATGTATAATACCCCATCAATTGACCGAATATACGGCTTTTATGTATCTGTATATTTCATTTTCAAACCTAAATATTTCATTTCAAGACTATAATAACACTGTGAAATGTAAATAGTAGAAGTGAATAAATCCTTTTTTTAAAGTAAAGCAGCTTTCTAAAAAAATATAAAACCCATTTGTTTCAAAGGTAAAAAAACAGATAATATAATTGGAATACTCTTGAGATTATGTAACGCAGTTTTAACGATTTCATTTCTTACATGTCGTTTTTGAAAGAACTATTGATAATCTCATTATTTTTGATTTAACAAGGTGTATTTCATGTTATAAATATAGCTGACCTTGTATAGTAAAAAATTTAATTATTTATCTAAAAATAGAAGACGTATGAATTTCATTTTTAAAATTTAAACTCTAGACTCTTGAACTAGAGGATAAGGACGAACATTTGAATAATATTGGAAAAAATTGAAATTCACCATTTAGATAAATTAAGCATGGTGTTTATTTTAAGAAACAAAATAGATTTTTTAATACATTTTTCTTTTCTTTTCTGACTAATGGATTAATAATTTAGGTATTAAAAAAATCAGATAAATTAAAAATTTCAAAGTTTTTGAAATTTAGTTAACTTCACCAAATAAACCTATGTAAATCGGACAGAATAATATTACATTTTATCTTATTTTTACTAGGGCGTACTTAAAAAAAAATATAATATGTATTTTGAGGCGGGGAAGGGGGGGTAGGGGGCGTGGAGGGGGAGGATAGGAACTGTTATTTTGAAGGTTGTATAATAATATGGTTCTCACTACGATGTAAACCAAACTAGATAAATCATTATAATAAAAAATCCAACAGAAGAAAAGATCGGTATCAGGTCATAGATGGTGTCTCAGTAGATATGTGCGTGATTGACTATGGGATTGTGAGTTTAAACTGTGAAACGGTAAGAAGAATAAAACATTGTTCCCAAGACTCGACTAAGGAAACGAGACTAAGCTAGTCCGACAGACTACCTTGACCACTTCTCTCAGATCCTCCCGATAGCAAACCATAACTGACTATCAAACCACTACATTAACTAACTCTAGGAATGTAAACCTCGCATGAAATATAAGCCCTATTACTCGTGAAGAAAGTTTCCGTAATCACTAGACAAGTTCTCTGGTCGAAGGTAACGAGGAGGGATGAAGGTAATTTTGCTAACACCCCAATCCTCACCTAGCCCACGTACTTCAAGGAACCCCATGCCAAAAGGAGAAGAACAAACCCTCCAGACAGTCCGGGGCACGGAAGAGCTGAATCAGATACAAATCTAAATGATGAGCTTACAAGTGTGTGGACATAAAAACGATCAATTAATTGTGATATTTCCTAACCACATCATCCTAAGATAGTGTAATAGTTTAAACTAGAGGTGTACCAATGCGGAATACCGATGAATCGTTATCGGTCGATTTTAGTCAACGGCAATTAATAGTAACCGGCAATAACTAAGCAGATCTTTAAAAGTAAAATATAAAGCAAGACTTTCTAGGTAGGAATTTAGTGTTAAAAAATCTTTTATATACAATGCATCTGTTTTGGGGACTATGCAAAGATTACATAACTCGATAAAGAAATAAACGTTCATACCGTTGATAAAACTAACAATCTAGTTCCAACTTTCACCTATTATGCAAAGAAGAAACAAGATTCTATCACCTGAAGGAACAAGTCAAACGGTTTTTAAATGTGTTTGGTGGATCAGGGGTCTCAGAAAGACCGTTTCCCTCTGCTGGACTTGTTTGCCCAAAGAGGTCAAATCTTAAACCACACAAAATAAATCAACTAGCTTTCCTGAACAAAAACTTGTCTATTGTCAATTATAATTACTAAACAAAAATCAGGACTATCAAAATGTTAACTGTGATTTTAAAAAAAATCTTTTTGTATTAATTACATTAACTGATATCATTTTCATAAGAATATCTCCTAATAGTTATTAATAACTATTCGATAATCGGGACTAATCGGTGTAAATAATTGTAGCATAAACAATTATTTTAAGCAATTGGTATCAATAATAGGTTTTACTGAATCGATACACCACTAGTTTAAAAATTAATTTTTACTAAAATCATGGTTTTAAATAATGTACCATACAACAATGGAAAGGTTCAAGTAGTCTACGATGCAGCTGTAAAAAATAACAGTCTTATTGCAAAACTCTTTGAAGTATACATTAGTTAAAGCAGATCAAACAGATTTTATAACTGTCAAAATAAAGTCAATGGATCATGTCATCCATGTATTAAGAATAAGTATATATTAAAAGATACCTTAGAATTTAAATACATACAATTATTTTAACAATGATCAAACTCGATACAATAATCTAATTGGTGAACAGTTATATTCCCATTGTTACAAATACAAGATACGTGGAAAAAAGTATGTAATGCTCCTCTCCTGGGCTACAATAAACCCACAGATATATATATGTAACATACGCACTTACGGCTGAGAATTGATGAAAATTTATCTTTTAGGACTTTTATTTAGCTTATACCACAAATCAAATATACACATTCTTCCAGAATGAAGCCAAATCACTATAAGAATACTTCAAAACATAAATGTCACTCTCAAATTTTGACATATATTTTATAGTTTATATTATGTTCAAGCAAAACTAATAAAAATAAATATATTGTAATATTATGATAATTCAAGAAATGTCATTGGGTAAGCGTTAATCCAATAGAAAGTGACCGAACCTGACCAAGGAGTTCAGGAGTTAAGGGCACCTCTCACTTGAAGCGATATTCTCAAACTTAGGTATATCTTATATTAATGGTAGCTCCTAATCTTAAAAACCACTCAACAAATCCTCAATTATCCTAAAATTATCAAAGGTGGCCCATTTAAAACACGACTTTATTTGTTTGAGGAAGACAAAATCTACAGGGTGTATATTAATTGGTGTCAAATTTCTAGGTACTATAAAAGATCAAGAAAAAATAATATAAACATCGTCTAGAAACGCATAGTTTCTAAGAGAGATGGAATTTTATTGTTCAATAAATAAGCAACCAAAAATAGAAATAATTAATTTAAATAAGACAAAACTTAATATAAAAACAAACAAAACAAAAGACAAGATATTTTGTTACAAAAAATGTCCATAATGGTGTCCTGTTTCGATAAATCTTCTGAAACTGCGTTCCATACTTTGTCGTACTATTTTGAGTACAACTGAGGTATTACGTATTTTCTCACATTCATTTACAATATTCTTTCTTATAACCCCAACATCAGGCACAGGAACTGCTTAAACAATGTAATTCAAATATCTAATTATTATTATTATTATTATTATTATTATTATTATTATTATTATTATATTATTATTATTATTATTAGAACCGCGTCTTACTACCCGTTCGGGTTATACGCACTTACGCTAATGTGTAGTGGTAGGGTGATTGTGAGATGAAATGGAGGACTTACAGTTTAACGTGGGAGATCCGAACCACGGTGGAGACCTGGTATTCTCCACATTCACAAGATGTCTTGTCAGAGGTGAAGTAAGGGTTTGGTAATCAGATGAGTCTGTACCGGGACCGAAGTTGAACCCCGGACTCCAGCACAGATGTCCGACACCTTACACCTAACCGCCAGGTCACCAATTTTAATATACCCAGAGATAAAAATCCATTAAGGCTCGTTGACACGGTTTTAGAGGACTAATACAAGTCTACTAGTATTAGCTTACTAACATGCTAGTTATGTTGACACGCATTTTTCACTTGTATTAGTATCGCTTCTAAAAACATGGCTGAAAATGAAGTGGTGATAACTGGTCTATTTATTGGAGCCATTTTTTTTTATCACTGGTCTAATTTCTCATTCGGGCTATTAATACGGATATACTGATTATGCTTATGTGTTAGGATCTAGAAAGGGTTAATTTAGAATAAGAATGGGCGGCTAGATAAATTATCATTTTTCAGTAAAGGCAAATTATCATAATTAGTTGACCTATTTTTAAAAAAATGTTTTTTATGGACAACATAAAAAAAGTTAGTGATTAGTATGTCTCCTATTTCCTAATTCCTTAATACATTAAAATATATTTCAATTGAACTCAAATAATTAATTAATTATTTTGCTTAGTTTGTTAACTCATTTAGCACATATGGTTAATAAAATTAAACTCAAATAAGGTCAATAAATCCCAATACAGCCAAACTCAGTTGGTCATTTTTTTAAAAGATGTAACCCAGGTTTTTTCAACCATGTTTTAAATGTTTGTGTACTAATAACAAAATATCTAGTTAAATGCCTAGGCCTAAAATATTCTTTAAAAATAATAATACATTAATTTGTAGATTGGTTTGAATATAAACTAACTGGTTTGCTATGAGACAATAATATTATGTTGTGTATCTATTCAAGCTGCCAAAGTATTACTAAAAAGTATTTAAAATGTATGGGTTGATCATGAATAATTAAAACTTGTAAAGATTGGTTAAGTTCCAAATGCGGAGATTGGAAACCGTGCCGGTGATTTCTCGTAAATACTGCCGGCCATTCATAACTTATTTGCTGATAACACGAATATTATGTTGCCGGAACTAATCACAGTACTACAATGTTCTATTATATTTTGTGAATGTATATAAAAGTTACACATGCCATGTTGATTGGTAGAAATAATGATTTGATAAAATTATTTATAACATTTGTTTACCGATATTAAATATCTCTCACAAGACACATTGGCAATATTTACGTAACATTTTATATTGTACACTTCTTGAGAATATGTACAACTAATATCCCTTTACAATATTAGTGCAATATCCCTCGCATTCTTATCTTTATAAATATGGTACTTAAAATTCCACAAAACTCAATCTTTTCAAAACATTATAAAAATAAGAGTATACACACAATCAATTATTTAGTTGCCTTCATTTGGAATTGTCTACTTGCATTAGTAAATTTGGAAGGTGACCACTTTTTACTTGCAAGTGGACTTGCTTGTTAGTAGCTTGCTTTTATGTTTACACGGTGTAGGCTGTGAGCTCGCAGCAAAATTAATGTACTTGCATTAGTCAACTAATACCGTGTCAACGGGCCTTTAGGATCAAATCTGGTGATTAAACAGATCATTCAATGGATTCCCCAGGACCAATCCATTCCTGAGAAAAACCTTTAGTAACTCTAAAAAGAAGAGTTAATATACCCGTGTTTATATGAACATTTCTTAGTGTTTGGTGGATGGGAATATGTCCTTAGACTATTAGACACCAAATATTATTCATCCTGTATATATCTAATCATTTACTTTTATCTCAGTATTGTAACATTTTTCTAATCATTTACTTTTATCTCAGTATTGTAACATTTTTCGTAAATTTTGATGAAAACTAGTTATTTTTAACTTTTTATAAACCTGTTCATAAATAAATAACCTAAAATGTAAGTTTTGCAATCCTATAGGAACATGTTGCTTTGCCATATGGGGTCAAAGTTTCTTAGTCCTCGCACGTGCGATGGAAGACGAGGTAGAAATATTTCAGAGCTTATTTATTATGAGTTAGTGTTCAGGCAGAATCCATCCCTATCTTGTGTTAAGAGTCTGAGCAAAAACAAAATAAGCCAACAACAGAAACTTTCAAGGTAGTGGTATGAGTATGAATAAAATGGTGTGAGGGTGATAATTCTCCTCTGTCCCAAGTCAGAGTATGTGCGCTATAATTGATGGCTACTCACATATCACGTGATGGGTGGCTGTGGGAGGGGGGGGGAGGGGGGAGTCACTTGGTAGCGTTGGTTGGGAGAAAAGGAGAGAGGGGCTGGTTTTGATTGATGACATGATATCGGGGAGCCGTGACCCATATTAAATGTATTCATGTTCGGTGCAAAAGGACAATGATATTTTTGGTGTATTTTGTGACATTCATTTTGAATAAACACTTGATCACTATATGTATTTGCTTGATTTAAGATAATAATTGATATTAAGCCTACTGTCTGCGTACAAGGATTTACTTACTTAATCTAGAAGAGCATTAGGAGCTTGAAAGTTCATTGCCACACTTTCAAAAGTACTCCACCTATCCCCATCTTGAGCTAGTTCTATCCAGTCCACCTAATATATCCTATCCCTATCATGAGATAGCTGTATCCAGCCACCTCATTACACTCTATAGTAGCCACATGTATATGGAGGGATTGTGAAATGTAATTTAGGAAAACCATCCTATCAGGATTCAAACACAGATCTCCCGTCATTGGAAGTCCAGGCTATTGCGAGACAGAGAGTGTGTGACGCGTTATATACTCTTCGACCTCTAAACTCGTTTCAACGTATCTCACATTATAATATAGACACCTGGTCGATGAATCTTCGTCTGAGTGATCTAATTCTACATTTAAATTCAACAAACACTGCCTTGCCTGGCAACACTTGACATCACGCCACTGCAAACCAAACATAACATGTGCTTGCTTCTGCAGATAGATATGTTTTTTTATGTTCTCTCAATTGCACTTTTAAACTTTTTTTTTTTTACTTTATCATCTAAAATGACAGTAAAGTAATCCTGAAAATGTATGACCTCTAAATTATATGGATCTTAACGTTTTATGTGACTCCAAACTCAAAAACGAGTATTTTACTATTCTTTTTGTAGGTCTGTCCTTAGCTACAAATCTGAAACGGTTTGGTGGATTTTGTTCAACTTTGATTTTTAGATGTTATTATTTGGCTGTAGGCCAATCTCTGGAGGCTTTTTTGATTTCTACACTAGCTCTTAAAATTATTAATGGTTGTTTACTGAGGAGTGATTTTTTTTTAAATTCCAAATTTTTCAAAATAAGTCTAATTATTTTATTAATATTAGTATATAGGCCACGTTTTACCTCCAAAATAACACTGTACATTTATATTTTGGATAAAAATTCGTTTAATATAAATTTGGTGAATACTTTTTTTTATTTGAAATAATATAAATGGTGTTAATGGTTGGGTTTAAATTGTGTACCTGTTAATAATTTTGTACAATTGACATAACATTTTCTATAAGATTTTTTGGAAAAAATCATTTCCTAATTTTTTTTATTGATAAATGATTCTTGAAAAACTGGAATTTTTTAAATAGCCTTAACAATTTTACTCTAAATTAGTATCTTACGTGATTAATAATAAGGCAGGCTACATAATATGTTCATATTTCAAAAATAAGTTAATTTAAAAGCAGCTTATTTTGGAAATTTTAGAAAATCTTAGATTTTCAAAAACCACTTTGAGGATTTATTAAAAATTTAAATCTAGGAGTTGTTTTTCATGATAAATAAGAATATGATAAAAATCAAAAATAATTTTAGGGTAGTTAAAAAGTAATATATTTAAGAAAATTTAAAATTTGTTTAAAATTTACGCATGAAGAGTGTATATGGTGACTAACCAAATGATGTGTTTGTTTATCTGAAGAAAACTTACTTAAAGATGGTTTCGGAAATCATATTTTTGAAATTTTGGGTCCAATATAAGCTATAAAACACTATTTTAGAAAGTTTATCCAATTGTTCTGTACTATTTATTTCACTATACCCTCCTACCCCCAACACTCTTTGATTTCCTCTTCCAAGTATTAAAATGGAAAACACTAAATACCAAAAGAAACAACCAATGGAATAGTAAAAATAATATTATCTTTTCCTCTTTTTTATGTTACGTTGGGTTTTGAGCCCTAACCATCCTCTTTCAAGCTTCAAGGGAGTAAAGCTAACATTGTCTCATCAAGAAACGTGTTCAAACAGACTGAAATAAGCTCACGTTAGTACAGATAATAGCAGAAGCGCACGCGATGGAGAAGTTAGCATCATTACAACAGCTGCTAATTGGTGGACTCCCAGGAAAAACCAGACACGTGACAAATAGGAACAATGGAGTACCTAACACTTTCAGAAGGGGCTGAATAAGTTCCCCTTTTGCGGCAATATTAATATAAGTTCTCTCCTAGCCACAAATAAGGGTCTGATTAAGCTTAGATATAAAATTAAAATAATATAAAACTTGTGGTATTTAAAAAAAGGCAATCCATTGCTTTGATTTTGTAGAAATGCAGGCTCTTTGATCAACAATAAGGTTGTTACATATTTTATCGTGCTTTCATAACTTGATAACCCTGAACAACAATTATATATGCTTTCTAGAAGTATATTAGCAATATTGAAGAATATAAAATAAATGTTATGTAAAATACTGAAATGAGTAGCATTTATAGGCTGTTCCATTACTCTAATATAATATCTATTTGTGATTATAAATTAATAGTTTATAAAAGGAATAAGAACTATGGAGCTAAAACACTTCTCACACTCAACAATCATAAGGTATCTGAATATTTTCTGATGTGACACTGTTAGAAACTTATATTTATTTGTTTTTAAACATTTACTTTGATCTCACAACTGAAACATTTCTAATTAAACGTCAATAAAAATATGCTAATGATACATGTTCATTAATTTTTTAATTACAAAACTTTAAATGCAAGGTTTTCAAATTCAATTGAAATATGTTGATACAATTCTCCTTCATTATGAAATGAACAATATTTTGAAATAATCTCTTTCTTATATGATGTATGGTTAATTTACTTCTGCAAACACTTACAGCTAACTAGGTTGATTTATCGAAAAACCCCATCAAGTATCTCATTCCAGTTACGCTAATTCTAAGGATATCCTCTGCCTTGGCCGAGAGCGTGGAGATGTTAGTATGAATATGATATCATTGTGGAACTTTTAAAATAGACTGTGTAAATATTGAACCTTGTCTATTCTTACCCTAGTTAAACCCAATATTATTATCTGATATACATACCTTTATAAATAATATTTTAATTAATATATAATAATATTTAAATAAGAAAAATACCATACGTACTTATTTATTTTAATTATTTAACGTGAACCAACTGATAATTATATCTAACATTTTAACTAACATTTTAATGTGATTAGCATCTGATGATTCAATTAGTTACCAGGGTAAACGAATAGTTTTAGAATATGATAATGCGCTGATAGATTAAAAATCATTCGTTTCTCTTAACACAATGTTGATATTATATAAAAAAATATGGTGCTAGAGTTCATTGCAATGCAATTATAACAAAAGCTATTCTAGGATTTGTTATTGTAAAACAGGCATGACTAGTTTTACCCAAAATTTCCGTTGACGTATTTAAAGCAAGGTTAAGTAATTATGGGAAATGCCTTAATAACATTAAAATGTAAATGCAGGCATGTGCAAGTTTATGTTATTCTTTTTGTTACGTTTCTTTTTCTCTCGGATTCACGTTAACACGACAATCCAAAGGAAATAGCTAGGATAATTTCTTGTAAATTTCACTATGAAACCTTTAAACGCTTAGAGTAATGTTAATGTATTAATATCGTATAAGTATTTAAACTAAGGTAAAGTATCATATACGTGATTTGAGGGAAAAAATTACTATTTGTATTTTGAAGACCACTGTCAGGGAATACTTATCATACTTATTATACTTACGGTAAAATACAGCTAGTAAGGAAGCTGTTGCAAGAAATGCATAAATTATATTAGAGGAAAGTAAGGATTTAGGTCTAGAAGTGAACGCTAAAAATCTGCTTTAGAGTAATGTAAGATGGAGAGTACAATAGAAAATAGTTTTCCCGGTTGCTCTTTATGGGTGTGAAACATGGTATCTTTCCTTACATGTCGAAAACAAATTCAGGGTTTTCGAATACTGGGGGCTTAGGAAGATATTTGCTCAAAAAAGGGATAAAGATGCTAACTAGTAGAGAAGGCTACATATGTATGAGTTACATAACCTATTCTTATCACATAACTTTGTAAGGATATTCGCATCTTGTAGATTACGGTGGGAAGGAAATTCAGAGTGAATGGAAAGTTCTAAAACCATGTTCAGAATGTTGACTGGTGAACACATTGGGAAGAGACCGTTGGAAAGAACTAGATGCAGATGGGAGGATAACATTAGAATAGTCCTGAAAGAGATGGGGTGTAGTGAGGTGCAATGGATAGAACTAGCTCAAGATAGGGATAGGTTTTAATGAGGTGGACTGGGTAGAACTAGCTCAATATAAGGATAAGGTGTAGTGAAGTAGACTGGATAGAATTAACTCTAGATAGGGATAGTTGGCACACTTTTGTAAGAGTGGCAATGAACTTACGAGGTCCTAATGTCATAGCGAAAGTAATTATTGTGAAGCTGTCTAACAGTTATTATTATTATTATTATTATTATTAGCACCGCGTCTTACTACCCGTTCGGGTTATACGCACTTACGCTAATGTGTAATGGTAGGGTGATTGTGAGATGAAATGAAGGACCTATAGTTTAACGTGGAATCCGAACCACGGTGGAGGCCTGGCATTCTCTAACAGTGATGCACAGTGTAGGAAGTATAGAGCAAAATCAAATGTTTTGCTATGTTTGAAATTAATCAAACTTTTCTAATTTTAAAGATATTTATATTGAACCTATCTTATGCTAAAGTAACGTAACTTCAAGCACGTAAACATTATGCTATATAGATCAAGAAATAAATAAAATTTTGTTTCTTAGCTTAAAAATTAATTATTCAGGCGTAGCTTAAATCTCTTCGACAATTTTAATGTCAGATCAAATCGTTATTTAGGCATTAGATTTATAAGCGGAATTTTACTTAAAATAATTTAGTTATTTAATAGTAACTTAAATTTCTAGAAATATTTTACCTTAATAACAATTGGTCCTTTAGGAATAACATAAATTGATTGTAATCTTCTATCGCAAGAAAAATGCGTTATTTTGGAATATTTTCGACATATTGAACTTTATCCCTGCCTATCAATTAGTTATTAAAGCGTCGCCTCAATTTATGACCTGACATTGATATTACTTTAAAGTGTAAAGTAGAGGGTGTTAAAAGATTATCGTTATTACCGTATTTCATATTTCAAGTTCCCCAATTCAAACACCCCCACCTCACTGATACTCGCCCCAAAACTGTCTGGACCTAAGCCGTGTGTCTGGATTACCATAGCTGCAGGTCTCCAGAGCTTCTTTTTTTATTACAAATCATGTCAGTGGACACATAGACTAAGTCGTTAGACATGTCTGATCTGTTTTTAGCCTTTTATAAAGAGCTTGGGGGTCAAATTAAAGCCAGATGTAGCGGGTCAGCTTTCATTAAAATGTTGACAAGTCCTCCTTAATGTTAGTCTGGGTGAATTTAATTTAAGTTAACAATCAAATTGGTGACCTGGTGGTCTAGGGGTAAGGTGTCAGACTTCTATGCTGGCGGCCGGGGTTCAATTCTCGGTCCCGGCACAGATTTAACTGATTTCCAAACCCTTCCTTCACATCTGACAAGATATCTTGTGAATGTGGGAATGCCAGGCCTCCACCGTGGTTCGGATTCCACGTTAAACTGTAGGTCCTTCATTTCATCTCATAATCACCCTACCATTACACATTAGCGTAAGTGCGTATAACCCGAACGGGTAGTAAGACGCGGTGCTAATAATAATAATAATAACAATCAAATTCCCTCATAATAACCCATAAGTCAGTGAACGTAGTAATAAAATAGATGAGTACCCGGATGATGAGACTGTACACTCCATTTATCCGTTCCTCTTACCTGACTGCACAGTGGACCTAGTTCATGAGATAATCCTAGTGGAACCAATCAAGGTAATATAATTTTGATTAGGAAATAAATTATATTTAATCTATTGTATTTATAGTAATGTAAATTTATATAATAATGAATAAATAAGTTTGATAAACACATTGTTTACTATTCACTTATAATAGGATTCTGGTTAGTTAAACATTGGTTTATTCGAAAAATTGAAAAATTGAACCCACTATGATTTCCCATGAAATTACTATTCAAACCAATGGTAAAAAGTAATATTTGGATCATTTGAAGCTAATTGTTAATTTGGTCGAGTTTGTACTCATTTCGAACCAAACCTAACATAAGGATCTTCATTAAACCCTCTAAAATGCCAAAAGTGGCAAGTAACGCTAGAGTTATTGACGCAAAGTAAAAGAGAAAATTCACTGAATCCAGACAGAACGTAAAATACGACATTTTGAAAGCAATCAGTGAACTTTGTCTATTACGCCAATATGAGAAAAATACAACAAATTAATTTTTTTCAACGTAATATAATTTAAGAGCTAACACTTATATAAGTTTTCAATTTTCATACGTTAATTTTCCAAGTTTTTGTTAAAATTATTATTGTTTTTTCGTTTAGACCTATGTATGTGTATGTATGTTTTATATGTCATATATAAAAAGTGTATTTTAAAATGAATGTAGCATATTTTGAAATTATTGATTTATTTTGTACCAGCTGCCTTGACACTCATATATGCCTAAAAGTTTATCTTGAATTTTGGACTATTCGATTGTTCTTATATAACCTATAGACTTAGAATTATAAAGGTTATATTGTATAAATCTATCCTTATCCACCCCTAAAGGTAACAAGCTTACCTTGCTAGGTTCCACTATGGCTTAACTTGTAAGATAGGTCGTCAAGATAAGACATTATTTCCAGGATAGAGGAATGTACTATACATGTTATATTACTATTATTATTTGAGGTATTTAAATGATTAAATCAGCACTTGACTTATAAACTAACTTAAATATAAAAGAGACACAGCATCCAGTCCCAACCCTTATTCATCACTGTGAATAGGGAAATCTATCGCTAGAAATATCGTTAGATATATAATAGAAAAGTATCTAATTTAAGTGTAATATAATTTATTGCCAAAATAATGTTATATACTATCCTTGCCAAATATAGCACATGTTTCTATAGTAAACGTAATTTATATTTTAGAGTAAACAAAGTGTACGTGTGTCCAAAAAGAAATATTAATTTCCGAACTCACTTCTTTGGATAATAATGGTTCTTGGTTGGGTTTAACCACTGATTATTATTTAATTGATATCAAAGCAGCTTCCTATCAAATAACTCTGATCATGTTTTAAAGGGCATCAATATTGGCAGTTTAAACTTCTATAATTTATAAAGGACATTGATTTAATTTCTTAGGACTCCATTAGTTCATTTTATCCCTATTAGCCAGCCCCTTTCTAACTCCCCAACCCCAGAATATAAAACGTTTTCCACCCCTGCCTATTCTCTTTATGTAGACCTAACGCACTCTTTCTTTGTACTGCAATGTCAAGTGCAGAATAATATTCGTACTGATGTACTGCATGTGAGGGCACATACTAACTATTGGCTTGTCTCTATTCTCGTTAGAAACAACATGGCGTCAATCACAATCGGCAAGAGCAAAAACAGTAGAACATCAAATGTTAAACAGATGCAGAGTGAGGGTGAAACAGGATCAGGTGGTAAAAAGGTATGGAAGTGAGAACAGCTGTCTCTGAGGGGATGAAACTCTGATATCATGAAATAAAACAACTTAAAAAAACAAAACGACCAAATATCGTATTTTACAATAGTTTGTTTAGTTCACATTTACTTAAAGCTGTCCAAATTACTTTAATCAGTTTATTTTTGAATGTATTTGAATGAACAGTTCCTACAAATAATATATAAAGTTATTTTAGGGTAATTTCATAATATTCTAATTAATATACGCTTATAATACATTTAATTTTGTAATTAGTTTACTTAGCCTAAGTTTTAAAATGTAATAAACATTTATACATTATATTTTTGTATATAAATAAAAAATATTTTTAGGGATATTTTCATAATATTTTAATATGTCTAATTAAATATATATAATAATTTTGTATTGCATTTATTAAAGTTTTAGTAATTATCCTTAAAATTGTAATATGTGTTTTAAAGTTATCTTAAATTATCCTCAAACATATTTTGGAATGTAGGCAATAATATTTATTTTGAAAGTTTAACGGATTTAAACTACATTAATGTTTTAGAGATTAAGAAGGTAAAATTTATAGTAGGTGTAGATCTACCCACATTTGCGTGGATTGATAGTGTAAAACAATTTTGATTAAAATACCCTCAGCAATCGCAGTAGCGATTCAAAGCCCGATCTCGCCATCATTGGAGAGGAACTGTTATCTTATTTATTGAAACATACTAGTAATGTTATATATTTTAAGGTGTGTGTTTTTAAAACCACGCCAGTTATAGGCACACGGACAAATCATCAAACTGATCTTGATTGCTTTGCTAGTAATAGAGAGGTCTGAACTTAATCCTGATCCAGGTTTACTGAGGGTTGAGAGTATTCTTATTTCCTAAATAGTTTCTCTCTATCTCAAAGAAAATGTGAGTTTCTATTCAATTAATGGGATTAATTTCATAACTTACAACCCAGGTAATAGAACTACGAGAACATGTATTTATATATTAAATAGCATTAGATTCGCTTTAAAATATTATTTCAACTAAAATTTTAGAAGGCAGGTAGCCCAGCCAATTCCCATATTCATCACGACATGAGAGAAAAAGTAAATAAATTATATTAGGATTTGGGAATTAAAATTACTAAATTGTAGAGTTTTATTGACCATTCATTGAGCTGATGTTTCTTTCCAAGTAAATGAAAATTTGCTGATAGTAACAAAGGTAAGGGCATTTGTAAAATATTGTACAGGATGGGGTGGAAACAGCTAGATGATCTATGCTGAGGAAAGTGTTGGACAAAGTACTGAGGTTTATGGAGTCTAGTGGAGCTCACCTGAATGGTACTATCTTCAAAAAGTGAGCCCGTGTACTATGTAGTTTGCTTTTATTTAGAGAGTGAATATTTATTTATATTTCAACTAAAGTGTTAGCTTTCAATGCAATAATCGTTTATCTGTTTCTGTCCCACGCTGTATAAACAACTGGTAGACTGAAGTATTAAATTTAGGAGTATTGTGTGTTAAGTTTATCTTTAAAAATTTTAGATTAATTTAAAAGTATTTTGATTAGATAGATTTAACTAAATCGGGGATTGATTGTTTTATGCATGGTGAAATAAATTTAGGAATATTTTGTGTTGGATTTACCCCTTAAAAGCTTTAAAACTGACTTGATATTCACCATTAATTTAATCGTATAAAATTCAGTTTGTCACAATAATTAGAGGTGAATTAATTACAGTTTAGTCTTGTGAGTGCATTCTGTAGTCGTTTCAATCTTTGTAAAAGTTATTTGTATAAGCTACTATATATAATATCACAGTGGTCAAACTATAGGGCTTAAAGTTTCAGACAGACATAACATTATGAGAGAAAGGAACTATGTGTGAACTATGTGTGAACTATGGATCTATCAAGTAGATTAAAAGCTACACATTTTTACAGATATAATAATTAATTTTAATATTACGAAATATTATATTCTTACAAATTATGCACGTTCAATGACAGCATTATATTTATTTATAATAAATGCGTATCATGACAAAAGTATGACAATGTTTAAAGATTTAGTCAAAGTGTTTTAACTACCTCATTGTGGTGGTATATGTATATTCATAAACTGAACCTTTTTTTTTTTCATTTGAGCGGGAACTGGCATAAATTATTTAGCTTAGATTATTTTAACAAGAACTTTAATTTGGTTTTTCTTTGTCAGTTTCCTCTGGAAAGTAAATACAATTAACAAAATATGTCTTCATTACTCTTAACTCATGATATATTTAAATTGATTTCGTGTTGAAAAAAGTATATCTCTTTGTCTCATTAAAGTAAATCTACAGAATTGTTCATCACGTTTTGATGAGAAGGAAAAATTAAGGTTATCCTATTTTACCGCATATTATAAAAAATCTATTTTTTTAAATAAAAATTGCATACGAAAGGAATATCTTACAGAGAGGTTCATTAATTTGAAAGAAACTTTAGAATAGAGGATGCTGAGAGTAAGCATTTTCTCACAATTAATATAAATCTCATGGTGAAAAACTAATAATCTAAAATGATTTCATGTAATCTATTTAAAGTGCAATGAGTTAACTATGTTACAAATAAAAACACCCACAGACAAACCTTTTTTGATTATCTAAAAACCATATAATAACATAATTGGCTACACAATATTTTTACATCGCGTCTTAATAACTGTCTGAACTAAACGCATTTTAACTAATTTAATGAATTAGAGAAGAGAAAGTAGAATTTTTAGGAAACTAGGAAATATGCCCAAAATTTTGTGGGGGGTTAATTGGGAATCCAATACAGAAAAAAGTTTTGTTTAATTGTTTTGAAATTGACTCGATACTTTAGAAATGCCGGAAGATTATTCAAAATAGTAGTTTAGTCTACGTGCCCAACAATGCAGGTTTACACGAATATAAATCTTTATCATGTTCTCCCAACTCTTGCTCCTTACCAAGTCTCACAACAGCTAATCTACAGATTTAGAACAAATATTAACTGCTAAGGGGACCCACCCAAACCACTACGGACGTGTTTGGAGCCAGAACGTTATGAAGAAAATTACATTTATTTTGATGAGAATACTAAAACTTTTATAGTCAGACTGTTAGATTAGAACTATAACGAATTAAAAATGTCAGATAAAACTCTATTAAATTTTATTTTTATCACGCATCTTACTGCTTGTTCAGGCTATACGAATAAATTCTATTTATTCTAGTAAGGTGAGGATGAGGAAGGAGGCATTTTAGAGGTAATACAACCACATTTGCATGGAAGGATGGTAGGAAACCATTTAGGAAAACCATCCTCAGTAGACCTGTCTGAGATTCAAACCCTGATATTACCGTCTTCAGCAGACCAGTCTAACAAGAATAATTAAGACCATTCGGCCTCTGAAACCTGAATTAAATAATTAATTTTGTTTGACAACGTAATAAAAATTACACTGTTTGTAATACATCATTAACATAGTATTGTGCAACCGTTAATTTAACTATGATTTATTTTATTACAAGTCTTACTACTCATTTTGAGTATATGCATTTATTTGTACGACTAGGGTAGTGGACATGAAGATAATAATTAAAGGAGATACACCTGAATTTGCGCAGAGGAAAAGTCAAAAACCATTGAGGAGAATACTCTCTGAGTAGGTCTTCACTCAGACGGGTTTCGAAGCCCGACCTTCTCGTCATTGGCCAATCCTATTAGACGATGATGACGTTTAACACACGGAATCATCATTAATTTTTACTCTGTATAAGAGCGTTTGGTGCAAACTTAATAATTGATAAAAAATAATAGCCAGTATCTGTTTAATGTGTGATGAAAAGGGACGCGAGAAAGGGCAAGTGTTCTTACAGTTTTTATGGCAAAAAAAATAAAAAATAGATTGATCCAGTACAAACATAGAGTTTAATTTTCTTCGACATTTCCTGAATATCTGTCATGAGCATGGTGGCATTCTTTTATTTCTTAGTGTTGCCGTTTTCTATTTCTGTCTGAAAGGTTTGTTTAGTGATGGTTCAATGTGATATTATAGTGGTTTTAGTCTGAGCTGTGACTCTAGAACTGTGATAAGGATCACTTCCTTCATTACAACCAACTATATCACACTGCGTTGAGCTTGAGTAAATACCGATATAATTCAGTGATTGTTTGGCGACTCGGATTATAAACAATTTCCTTAAATATATGCACTGGTATTAATTAATTTACAGACATTCTAATAGATACAAAGGGTATTAGGAAACATAGTTAAAATATTTAAATGATAATTTATTTGATTTCATTAGCTATGTATTATAATGAATATATAATATTTAATTATCACTATTTGTTACAACAGACTAATAGTATCACATAATATTGTAAACTCTATTACTAGACAATCCCGTTAGACTTGCGGCTATAGGGATTGTGTGGATGTTTTAGAGTGGGGTTTTCCACCACTCAAATTATCGCCACAAATATAGTCTAACCTAACCTAAGCTATAGTATAAGAAACATAGAATTCTGCTTGTAGGAGTTAAATCATTAGCAAGTTCTGGATGCAAAACCAACAACGAAATCTCTATCAGTCGCTAATTACACTGACCACAAAACTCATGACAACAAAACACAGGCCTCTGACTTGAAGAGTGATTGAATAGTACACCAATGGTATTTATTTTATAAACGGTGTCATATTTATGTAACTAATCTATAATTTATTAATATATTAATGAGTATTATTTATTTTTAGGTATTATGTCTCACGAGGGCAATTTCTTTTGCCAGTAAACTTAGATCACCAATACGCCCTATCCTCTGCCTTCTCCTTAGCTCCCAGAATTGTCTTATTTACTTCAAGCAGTCTAATATTTGGATCCTACTAATCCTAAGCTCCTCTTTCCCTCAACCTTCCCTTCAATGACATCATTCAGAAGACAATTCTTCATAAAAATGTGTCCTATCCAGTTTACTTGGAACCGAAGACTCACGTCCAAAATGGTTCTCTTCTCACTCACTCACTATTCTTAGGACTTCTTCATTTAACACCCTGTCTGTCCACCTGATCTCCTCAAGTCTTCTCCTGCACCGCATTTCAAAGATCTTCATGTATTTCTTTTCCATATTCCTGATAGTCCAAGTTTCTGATCCATACAATATGATAATCCAAATATAGCATTTCATCAGTTTCTTCCTTAGTTCCAAACTCAACTTGAAGATCAGCAATATCCTTGTCTTGTTGAAAGCTTCCTTGGCCATAGTGACTCATGACATAGTATTTTTGGTGTATATCATAATATAAAGTGGTGATTTATTAGTGTGAGTAAGAATAAAAAAAAGATAAAACTACTTATTTACTGTCGGAAATTAAATATTTTGCTATTTATATAACCACGTGTTTATTGTAGAATTAACTAGACTCATAAATTATAAGTCTTAGTAATTAGTTTGTTGGGACATAAGGACTAGCGTTATTGTGCACCCGGACTATATGTTTAATCTGGTTTGCAATTATTTTTTGAGATGCCAAGGTTCAAATCTTGTCCAGGTATAATGTAGGTATTCTTTTCTAAATGGTTTAACTCTATCTTTCCACGTGAGTTCTTTCATATCCTATAACTCCTACCTTCCTCATTCTTACCTCATTAGTGTAAATAAATGTGGATATATCTCATGCGATTAATAATACGTGTCGCAAGAAAAAAAACTAAAGTAACAGGGCAATTGGAGTATGAATTAGACTTATCAAAATTGTCATATTTCATAGACAAATGATTATTCGAATGAATCGTGTTTATTTGGGGGAAAATATGTTTTAACTATAAAATTAGATACAGTTTTAGAGTATGTGTAGGAATAGTGCTAGTGTGGATGCATATGTTTGCAAAAGAGTATTGAGAGTTCGTTGGATGTGGTAAGAATGTTTATATCACCTTTATTATCAGCTTGGAAATCTGGATATAAAGGGAATTACAAAAGTGTTTTATTGAATGAGTAGGGAGTTAAAGAGTCTTAAAAGTAGGCCTATATGATTTTTTTTAGTTTTAGGGAATTGTTATTTTAAAATAATAAAATTATATAAAAAATGTCAAAACAGAGTATGAAATATTTACAAACACTTTTTCCGTGTTTTGACAAAATATTATTAATATGGTAAAACTATTATGTGTAGGCCTATTTCTTATATAATTTACACCAACAATACCACCATAAGTTTGTATAATAAAATTTGGATCACATGGTAATAATAAACTCCTAGTGCTAATGAGAGGGATTTGAATATGGACCTTTCTATAAAAGATCATTACCAATGCCTATGAAATAATAATGAAGTTTATTAAAATACATACTACAGAAACACTATTCCCAGAGACAAGACTTAGTGTCAGTGAAGTCAAAGAAGCTATTAAGAAGTTAAAAATTATATAGTTACGTTTATAGATTCAATTCCAGTAGAGTAAATAAAGAAAGATGGTGAAATGTAAATGATATAAATTCACAAACTGCTATGCTCCATACGGAACTACGATTTACTACCACAAGAATGAAGGGACAGTCTATAATATCAATTTTCAAAAAGGGAGCTGAAACAGTGTAATAGAGAGTTGTCTCACTACGATCAACTTGATATAAAACTTTATCTTACATAATTTAATGAAATCTACGACATGTGAAGAGGATATAAATATAAATCATTAGTGAGGATTTTGAAGAAATAGATCAACAAAAATGTTCAACTTTTTACTGTAGAGTAAAAAATTGAAAAATGACATCAGGACACTGGAATGAAACCTGATAATTTTTTAATTCAAAGATTATATTTGTAGGCGGTTCTAAAAGTTTTTAACACTTCCATATGCTTGTCTATTTAAACCATAATATTAAGGTACGATGTTTCGATATGTTCTATATTGATTTCTATAGTCACTTTCCATGGGTTTTTTTTAAGAATACTACATGTTGTCTCACAACGATGTGACGTTTGGTTCGAGCTGTATTACCTGCCTAGGCTAGATGCTGCCCATGGGATGATACGGGCTATTAAGTTCCAGAAATAGATGATGAGCTTATTTTTCCAAATATAAAAGTTAATCTGCTTCAGTAACAGATAATGGGCCCTTACCTTCGAGAAGAACACTGTGCTGACAATACCGATAATAGTACGAAGCATCTGGCTCACTTGCTCGATTATCATCGTCCCTTTATCTCTTATCGTCTCGATGATGGTATTCATGGAGGCTCTGCTAATGTTGTAGTCTTGTGTCATGTTGATCAGCATGTTCTCGGCCATCTTGCGGACCTCGGAGGCTGTGAAGTTAGAGATGCTCTTTACGTAAGTGGTAAGGTCACCGGTGAAGTTATTGGTTGACGATCCCATGAAGAGTTCGGCGCTTTGCGGTGCGCTGTGTGAAAAGTCCGTTGTCACCAGGAGAAGACTCAGTATCACCGTCACCAGCAAATGACACGGCGCTTGGCTCATCTGAGTTTGGGGCCAATGGAAAGAGGGGAATTTTTATGTTCAGATATTGTGATTATCT